>WNGS01081148.1:0-11317 GCA_020271785.1 Procambarus virginalis | reverse complement strand
AACTAGGTTGCTGTACAACACCAGCCTAAAATGTCCTACCCTTGTGCAAGAATTTGCTGTAAACAATGTGGTATGCAGTATGTATTGGTGCAATATTAAAGTAATGTTTATACTTAAATTACAAAACATTTATAAGTAACTTATAAGTAAAGTAGCCTCTTATCAACCTCTTGTAATGAAAAAGGCACAATAGTTCTTTGGCACAGGCCTCAGAACAAAATAGTGCTTGTTGTAGTTTTGTTTGCTATGAGATTGAAAAGTTAGGCTAGAAAATGTAAATATAGCAATGTCTTTTGCTATAATATTGCACTACTAATGTATATCAGGATTTTATAACTAGATGCAATGTAACTACTGGTTAACTGTAATAATCATCCGGTTCGAAGGACCATAATTATGTGGTAAAAACTCCAGGCAGTATATCTTCTCTTTTAATTGACTTCAGTAAATTAAAGTTTATCTTATTTTTTTTTAGTAGGTAAGAAATTGAGTGGACTGTATGTACTTGTTAAAACTGCCTGAAATAATCTCACACAAATTGGGGGGACAATTGTAGCTTAAACCACTTTGTAATGGCTCCTTCTTAAACTACAAATGTTTACCTAAGTTTAATTATATTATTTATCATACCACATATGGTGGTCTAATCTACTATTATTTCAACAATTATTACTAGTTATGAATACTACTACAATAACTAGAATGGCCTTATCTGAGCCTGTAGTAAGGGCCACTAAGGCTGTGTCATGTTAGCATCTATGTGGGTGTGGCCCTGTGCCTCATGGTGCCAATGGCGGCTGTGGAGGCCTTCAAGGCTGGCAACAGCTAGGTACATGTACATAGTTCTACTGCTCAGCTACTTGCTGTCCAAGTCACAATTTTACCTGTTTGGGATGCAAAGAGTTAATTATCTTTCCCTAACATATCAATACAGGTATAACATGGTATGTGAGGGCTGTAAAAATGGGTACACGTACATGGTGTTGGTGTTGTTCATATCATGACCGGAATAAACCTTTGAATATTAATCAGTGCACTAGAATAATAAACAAATACTTGGTAAGCCGGATACTGGAGTGCTCTTATTTGTAGTAGTGATGTTGCTATGGCAGTTTCTTAAGGCAGAGTAGGTCTATCCTGTGTGGCCATTATCACAACACACGAGCACCCATTGTTATTGTTTTCGTGAGCGTGGCGTCTGTAAGAGACGCTCAGCCTCCCTTGTTCCAATATTTTTTTCCACTTCTAAGTTAAATTTACGTTAACAAGGGAATCAAGCTATATTTGGTGTTAATAATTATATTCAGTCTTATTGAACACTTTTTATTCAATTTAGACATTAAACTGTTGTATGAACAGTGGTTTAATAATGTAAATACTGCGGCGACGTCGATGACGTCACGGAGTCTCCCATTCTCTAATTTTAGAGGATACTGTTAAGGGAAGACTATACTATTTGTGTATGAGTGTGTCGGTTTCCCGACACCACCACTCCCAAACACACCACACTCCAACACACCATACTTCCAACACCCCACCACTCCCAAAAACCAACACCACTCCCAACACCACCACCACTCCCAACACCACCCCACTCCCAACGCCACACACCCCGTGGGAAGTAGTGGAATTTATATCTATCCTTCAGCTGTAGTTGCCCCCATACCCCCAGCGTGAGTGATAGTGGACCCCATACCCATCCCGTGGAAGTGAGTGGACCCCATACCCATCTTGTGGGTGGTGTGCACCCCATACCAATATTTTGGGGGCGGTACTGGACCCCATGCCCATCCTGTGGGTGGTATAGTGACCCCATACCCATACTATGTGTAGTAGTGGCCCCCCTCATACCTAGCCTGTGGGCGGTAGTGGACCCCATACCCTCCTGTGGATGGGCGTGGCCCACATACCCACCCTGTGGGTTGGACGTGGTCCCCATATCCACCCTGTGGGGGGTTGTGGATCCCATACGTATCCTGTGAACGGTAGTGGACCCCCATACACATCCTGTGGGTGGTAGTGATCCCATTGCCATCCTGTTGGCAGTAATGGACCCCACACCCACCTTGTGGGCGGTTGTGGACCCCATACCCATCCTGTGGGTGATAATGGGCCCCATACCTATCCTGTGGGCGGTAGTGGACCCCATACCTATCCTGTGGGCGGTAGTGGACCCCATACGTATCCTGTGGGCGGTAGTGGACCCCCATACCTATCCTGTGGGCGGTAGTGGACCCCATACCCTTCTTGTGGGTGATAGTGGACCCCATACCCATACTGTGGGTGATAGTGGACCCTATACCTATCCTGTGGGCGGTAGTGGCCCCCATACCTATCCTGTGGTCGGTAAAGGATCCAATACCCACGCTGTGGGCGGTAGTGGACCCCATACGCGTCCTATGGGTGGTAGTTGAGCGGTAGTTGAACTCACCTATGGGTGAGCGCTCTGTCATGGGTTCGTATCCTGGCCGAGGAGGATTTACTGGGCGCAAATCGATAACTGTAGCTTCTGTTTAACTCAACAGTAAAATGTGTACTTGGTTGTAAGAGTGATTCTTCGCGGGGAAGATCGTATTCCGGGGATCTGCCCGAAACGCTACGCGTACTAGTGACAGTACAAGAATGTAACAACTCTTGTATACATAAAAAAAACATACCCCATACCCATCCTGTGGGCGGTAGTAGACGATATACCCATCCTGTCGGTGGTAGTTAACCATATACCCATTCCGTGGACGGACTGGACCCTATACTCATGCTGTGGGCGGCAATGGAGGCCATACCCATCCTGTGGGCGGTAGTAGACACAATTTTCATGCTGTGGGTGATTGTGGACCCCATACCCATCCTGTGTGCAATATAGTGGACGCATCACACATCCTATGGGCGGAAGTGGAACATATGCCCATCCAGTGGGAAGTGGTGGACCCCTTACTCATCCTGCAGATGATAGTAGCCCCCAAACCCATCCTGTGGGCAGTAGTGAACCCCATACCCTTCCTGCAGGGGGTAGTGAACGCCATACACATCATGTGTGTATTAGTGGACCATATATCCATCCTGTAGTCGGTAGTGAACCCCATACCTATTCTATGAGTAGATATTGTCCCAGACTACCCCACAAGTGGTATGGACCCCTTACCCACCTAACAGATGGTAGTGGACACTATACCCATCCAACAGTAGGTAGTAGACACTATACCATCCTGTTTGCAGTAGTTTACCCCATAGACATCCCAACGTAACATCGTTTTCTGTTCAAATTCCTACAATACATTATTTAAAGATTTTTAAAGCACAAACTAGTGTATATAATGTTGATTGTGAAGCACTATTATTCTATGTAATAATTTATAGTGCTTATTATAATTTATTAAGGACAATTATTACAAGGAACAACCGTGGACATCTTCGAGAGGAAACTAGATGGTTTCCTTCAAGGAGTGCCGGACCAACCGGGCTGTGGTGGGTATGAGGGCCTGCGGGCCACTCCAAGCAACAGCCTGGTGGACCAAACTCTCACAAGTCAAGTCTGGCCGTGGGCCGGGCTTGGGGAGTTGAAGAACTCCCAGAACCCCATCAACCAGGTAACCAGGTATCAACCAAGTAACTAATATTTCTCAAAACAAAACTACGAAACTTCAATAGGATGTAGCTGATCTGTAATATTCTAAGAGCATGGACAATACCAGGTAAATTTCACAACCCATGTGGCACCTGAAAACTACAATTTTCATTATAAGTGAACCAATCACGACTATATCTGTCTACGGCGATGGACGGGTACTATGAGACGTAAATTGATACGTGAGGAAGAGTTTGAGCCATGGAAAAAATTTAACTGGGAATATACCACATATGTACTAATTCATATTCAACATATTGACTTTAAGCATTAAGTCATATATGTGCTATCTTGTGTGAGAGCGGGTTGAAAATCATACACCATACATTCCCCACCCGTGACATACACCCTATCTAGCCTCGAACGCACCCCACGCACAGCAAACGTAAAAGACAACTCGCCCCCAAAGAGCACAGCAGTGTCCCGGAAACCACAGGAACGCACCAACCCCAGCAGCGCACCCGAGACATTCTGCGGACGAGCACTACATCAATCCCGCGCACTCGTCACACAATTAAAGTCCCCCCAAAAAATCATGCCCCGCGTATCATGATGCAAGAAGGGAGAAGCCCCACCCGAAAAAACTGCTCATGCTCCCGATGGCACGCCGCACCTGAGGGGGTGTATACCGCCAAGAATGGAATGACGACCCCCCAAAACTCCACCCTCACAAATAACAGCCGCCTATCCTCATCCAACTCCGTGTGAAGCATGGAGAAGGAAGCCCTCCGAGAAAACAACATAAGGGTCACCCAAAAAGGCGTCCTCGGCGGGTTGAGCACCACATGATAATGCACACTCAGACACTGCAACACAGACACATCATGAACATTTTGCTCTTGAATGAGAGCCACATCCACACGTTGCTCCAGCAGAACATCCAATAGGCCCAACTGGACCCCAAGAGCATTCAAACCCTGAACATTCAAGGACGCGCATACAACAGAGGGTGCCATTGAGATAACCTCAGGACACCCCCAACTCGTTGCGACTCGCTGGCCGCACATCATCCAGGACCCCAGGGCGTGCACAGCGAACAACGTCAGGCACCGCACCCAGCCCCACTGAGGAGCTCTCTGCCGGAGCTACAGTGCCCCCGCCAACCGGTACGAGGGCCGAAGCCCCTCGACGGCTATCCTTAGATAACACGACCACCAGGTCTCGAGCACCGGGAGTAACCGCCCACAAAGGGGAGCCACCGGCAGGGGGCACAGCTTCCGACACTGAAGACACCACAGAAGAAACCACCGCGACGTCCTCGCCCTCATCCTCCATGACAACACTGTCCTCCGCCCACAACCGACGAGGCGACGCAGCCCGAGTTGAACGACGGCACTTAACATGACGCTGCTGATCGTCGGAACAATGACCCTCAGCAAGGGGCGCGCCAGAAGAACCTGACGCGAGCGGCCCCAAAGCCGAGGCAGCAGAACAGCAGAACAGCAGCAGGGGCAAAAGTCCACCACCACGTCTGGAGACCGGAGACGGAGCAGGAGCAGGCCCAGGAGGTGGGAGAGCACACTTCAGCCCACAGGGGGCATCCACCACGGACGACAGGGCAGGTGCAGGTGAAGACGAACCAGGGGGCGAGGAGACCTCCGTAGGCGACGAGGGAGTTGATGCAGAGACAGAGGGCGGGAAAGAGGCAGAGGGCACACTCACCACAACCCTGGCAGCCCCGGGAAGCAGACAATCGTCAGCAGGGGAGGCAGGCACTACACCAACAGCAAGATCCGAGGACCGCACGGAAGTTTCCGGCCACGGATGCACCTCCGCCACCACCGAACGGAGAACACCCGAGGCAGGAACCCCCAGATCCACAGAGCACACCGGTAGGGCAGACGTACCAGGGCCAGACCAAGCAGGGCTAGAGGGAGCACCCACCGCAGGAACCACCCCAGGCACCCGGTCAGGGCGAGTAGGCGACGATGAAGCCCCACGCGCATCCAAACAGGGGAAGTCACCCTCCAAAAAACCGAGGGAGCCTCAGTTCGAGGAGCATCACAGCTGGCCTCCACATTGCCTTCAGCACCACACAAGAAACAGGTGTGAGTCTGGCCCTGATAAAAGACCCGTAGCGAGAGTCCACGACACAGAAGTCTCGACGGAACAGGTGACGTAATCCGCATACCAAGCATACGAGTACCTGTACGCAGCCCGCACAGCCGGCCCGCACTTAAAAGGTTGAAGCGGTGAAACACCACCACCCTCATACTTCGCAAACGCAGACTGCAGCTTGACCTCGGAGAAAGTCACGGGTACACCATGAATGCTGACATATTGTACGGCCCCCCAGGGATCCGAAACGGCCACAGTCACAGCCAAGGTGGAGACTTCAACCGAGTGGCCGGCCCAGCGCGCCACAAACTCCCGGTACAGCAGACACGAGCAGAAGGCCACCGCCACCTGAGTAGGAGAGAGCCTTTCCAGCCCAACCAAATCCTTAACGTCCACATTGAGCACATCGATGATTGTAATGTTCACTAGCGGCTAGTCCACAGCCCCGGAAAAGTCAAGGCACACCATGTCAACCCGCCTGACGCGGGAAACACCACCAACTACCATACCGCCAGTCGGGCCCTCCGGCCACCGGGCGCACCACACCACAATCCACACCCGCCTCCACGCAGTACCTGGCGACAACTGGCAGGTCAGGCGAGCACGTCCTGGCCCTTTGGTGGCTAGCGAGCGAATCCTGGACTGACAAATAGTTAAGACATTTTATCACGGATGGTAAACTATTATTAAAATCAGAAGAACATATTTCAATGTGTGAAATTCTTGAACACACACACACACACACACACACACACACACACACACACACACACACACACACACACACACACACACACACACACACACACACACACACACACACACGCACGCACGCACGCACGCACGCACGCACGCACGCACTCACACACACACACACACACACACACACACACACACACACACATCATAACGAAAATCATAACAAATGCAGTGTTTCCACAGGGCTACTATGTAGTGAGGAAAGAGAGAGAAGGGAGAGGAGGAGGTGGTGTGGCTTTGCTACTAAGAGAAGGTTGGAGTTTCGAAGAGATGGTAATTCAGAACTGTGAAGGTTTCAGGGACTACATATCAGGCACCATTGCAACTGGAGGACAGAAAATTATAATAGTAGTCATATATAACCCCCCACCGAATGACAGAAGACCCAGACAGGAATATGATAGAAACAACATGGCCACCATCAATATAATAGAGAGAGCAGCTTCTGTGGCTAGCAGGAACGGATCCAGACTTCTAATCATGGGAGACTTCAACCATGGGAAGATAGATTGGGGGAACAGAGACCCACACGGAGGCCCAGACACATGGAGAGCTAAGCTGCTGGATGTGGCAACAAGAAACTTTCTAAGTCAACACGTCAAGGGACCGACAAGAATGAGAGGAGGGGATGAACCAGCCTTGCTTGATCTGATATTTACCCTAAATGAGTCGGATATAAGGGAAGTTAAGTTGGAAGCCCCCTTGGGAATGAGTGATCATAGTGTATTGAGCTTTGAGTACCTGGTTGAGCTAGGAATTATCACCCCCAAAAAAGAACTGGGAACCAAAGGGCTGGCGTACCGAAAGGGAAACTATGAGGAGATGAATAAATTCCTATGGGATATACATTGGGACACAGAACTCGGAACCAAGTCCGTACAAGACATGATGGACTATGTCACCCAAAAATGTCAGGAGGCTGTAAGCAGGTTTGTCCCAGCCCAACAGGAAAAACAGAGAAGCAAAGGAAGAATCCGTGGTTTAATAGGGAATGTATGAAAGCAAAGGAGCTGAACAAAAGGGCATGGAGGAACTTCCGTAATAACAGAACACCAGAAAGTAGAGAGAGATACCAGAGAACCAGGAACGAGTATGTCAGTGTGAGAAGAGCAGCTGAGAAAAGGTATGAAAATGATATAGCTAATAAAGCCAAGACTGAACCAAAGCTACTACACAGTCACATCAGGAGGAAGACAACAGTGAAGGAACAGGTGATTAAACTTAGGGTGGGCGAGGACAGGTACACAGAGAATGACAAAGAGGTGTGTGAAGAACTCAACAAAAGGTTCCAGGAGGTCTTTACAATAGAACAGGGAGATATCACGGCGCTGGGAGAGGTGGCAGCAAACCAGGTGACCTTGGATAGGTTCGAAATTACAAGAGATGAGGTCAAAAAGCACCTATTGGAGCTGGATGTGAGAAAAGCTGTTGGGCCGGATGGAATCTCGCCATGGGTATTGAAAGAGTGTGCAGGAGCACTTTGCTTACCACTCTCCATAGTGTATAGTAAGTCACTGGAAACGGGGGACCTACCAGAAATATGGAAGACTGCTAATGTAGTACCAATATACAAAAAGGGTGACAGACAAGAGGCACTGAACTACAGGCCAGTGTCCTTAACTTGTATACCATGCAAGGTGATGGAGAAGATTGTGAGAAAAACCTAGTAACACATCTGGAGAGAAGAGACTTCGTGACAACCCATCAACATGGGTTCAGGGAGGGTAAATCTTGCCTTACAGGCTTGATAGAATTCTACGATCAGGTGACAAGAATTAAGCAAGAAAGAGAAGGGTGGGCGGACTGCATTTTTTTGGACTGTCGGAAAGCCTTTGACACAGTACCCCATAAAAGGTTGATGCATAAGCTGGAGAAACAGGCAGGAGTAACAGGTAGGGCGCTCCAGTGGATAAGGGAGTACCTAAGCAATAGGAAGCAGAGAGTTACAGTGAGGGGTGAGACCTCAGACTGGCGTGAAGTCACCAGTGGAGTCCCACAGGGCTCTGTACTTGGACCTATCCTGTTTCTGATATACGTAAATGATCTCCCAGAGGGTATAGACTCATTCCTCTCAATGTTTGCTGACGACGCCAAAATTATGAGAAGGATTAAGACAGAGGAGGACAGCTTGAGACTTCAAGAAGACCTGGACAAGCTGCAGGAATGGTCGAACAAATGGCTGTTAGAGTTTAACCCAAGCAAATGTAATGTAATGAAGATAGGGGTAGGAAGCAGGAGACCAGATACAAGGTATCATTTGGGAGATGAAATACTTCAAGAGTCAGAGAGAGAGAAAGACCTGGGGGTTGATATCACGCCAGACCTGTCCCCTGAAGCTCATATCAAGAGGATAACATCAGCAGCATATGCCAGGTTGGCTAACATAAGAACGGCCTTTAGAAACTTGTGTAAGGAATCTTTCAGAACATTATATACCACATATGTCAGACCAATCCTGGAGTATGCGGCTCCAGCATGGAGTCCCTATCTAGTCAAGCATAAGACTAAACTGGAAAAGGTTCAAAGGTTTGCCACCAGACTAGTACCCGAGCTGAGAGGTATGAGCTACGAGGAGCGACTGCAGGAATTAAACCTCACTTCGTTGGAAGACAGAAGAGTTAGGGGGGACATGATCACCACATTCAAGATTCTCAGGGGAATCGACAGGGTTGATAAAGACAGGCTGTTTAACACAAGGGGCACACGCACTAGGGGACACAGGTGGAACTGAGTGCCCAAATGAGCCACAGAGATATTAGAAAGAACTTTTTAGTGTCAGAGTGGTTGACAAATGGAATGCATTAGGAAGCGATGTGGTGGAGGCTGACTCCATACACAGTTTCAAGTGTAGATATGATAGAGCCCATTAGGCTCAGGAAACTGTACACCTGTTGATTGACGGTTGAGAGGCGGGACCAAAGAGCCAGAGCTCAACCCCCGCAAGCACAACTAGGTGAGTACAACTAGGTGAGTACACACAACAACACACACCACACACTCTCTCTCTCTCACTCTCTCTCTCTGACCCACAGAGACTGACCAAATATGAATACCATCAGCAGCAGCAGCAGTTGGTGTTCCCAGGCAGGTCACCATCCAAGTACTAACCAAAGTCAACTGTGCTTAACCTGGCTGACGAATGGGACGAGAAGCAGTGTTCCCAAGGTGGTAGGTAGTATGGCCGTTGCTATTGTATACAAGTGGTAACCAATCACATGTGAGTGAGTGAGTGTGTGAGTGAGTGAGTCAAGATAATGGTAACTACGGCGGGTGGAGGATACTCACACATACCAACCAATTCTGCATAATGATAGTAGTATTATGCAAACTATTTAGTCAAACCAACAAACAACAAAGGGACTACTATACTACTACTACTGACTGGCTCCAAAATGGAAATGTTGGGATGCCGCTGCCATTGATCTCGCACAAGTGCTGCTTGACAAATGCCACCTAACCACCCATCGTTAATTAAATAACCTAAGCAAGCCAGTTCCATAAATGACTCATTTTAGGCCTTGGATATGCTCTCTTAGGCTCATTTAGTAAATACATGTAAAATCAATGAGTCAGGGGACAGGCAGACAGGCAGATATTATATATTATATATATATATATATATATATATATATATAGATATATATATATATATATATATATATAGAGATATATAGATATGTATATAAATATATATATAGATATGTATATAAATATATAGTTATATATATATATATATATATTATATAATATATATATATATATATATATATATCTATATATTTATATATATTAGGTCATATTTAATAAAGACCTAAAAAAAGTAAATTAATAATTCGAACACGAATTTTCTCGATTTCTTATGTTCTTTTTACTGGTGACGGTAAATGAAAAATCCATTCTCCAAAATTCATTTTTGTTTCTAGTCTGACGCGACACTTGAACGCGTTTCGTAAAACTTATTACATTTTCAAAGACTTAGTTGATCCACACACAACTTATGACTGAACTTATGCTGAAAGCATTGGCTCTTATACTTGCATTTGGGTGAGGTGATGTAGTACAATAGTGGGGTGAAAAACAAACTTTCAACAAAACACAGAACACGGAATAATGGATATAGATTTGCAGAAGTTGAGTACAAATAGAACTGCAGAAGGCCTATTGGCCCATATTCTTGATGTTTCTCTGTTGGAGCGGAGTTTGAAGTGGGTAGAATATAGTTGTGCGTCAATTGGCTGTTGATTTGCTGGTGTTGACTTCTTGATGTGTAGTGCCTCGCAGATGTCAATCCGCCTGCTGTCGCTGTATTATCAATGATTTCTGTGTTGTTTGCTAAGATTTCTCTGGTGATGGTTTGGTTGTGGCAAGAGAATATATGTTCCTTAATGGTGCCTGTTAACTTATGCATCATTAAACGCCTGGAAAGAGATGTTGTTGTCTTGCTATATACTGAGTTTTTTGAGGCTTACAGTCCCCAAGAGGGCATTTGAAGGCATAGACGACGTTTGTCTCTTTTAGAGCATTCAGCTCCGTGTCTGGAGAGTTTCTCATGAGTAGGCTGGGCCGTTTTCTGGTTTAATAGTAAATCGTAGTTGTATCTTCTGATTTTTGTCTGTAGGGATAACATTTCTATTAACAATATCTTTCAGGACCCTTTCCTCCGTTTTATGAGCTGTGGAGAAGAAGTTCCTGTAAAATAGTCTAATAGGGGGTATAGGTGGTTGTATTAGTTGTCTCTTCAGAGGTTGCATGGCGTTTCACTTTCCTTCTATGATGTCTTCAATTAAACCATTGGAGAAGCCGTTGTTGACTAAGACCTGCCTTACCCTACAGAGTTCTTCGTCGACTTGCTTCCATTCTGAGTGTGGCTGAGAG
>WNGS01081133.1:0-13546 GCA_020271785.1 Procambarus virginalis | reverse complement strand
CAGCGGTTGGCCAGCAGACTGTCAACCCCACACTACACACCCAGGAGCATAAACACTGGACACCATAAACCCCACACGGCAGGATAAATTTTTTTATTATTAATACATGAGGTACATCTACATTAGTGCAGCTGCCCTAGACTATATGGAGTACAGTGTGTCAAAAAAGCTAACTAGGTGATGCTAAAAAATCCCCATCACACAGGATGGTTAGTCATACAGAGGAATGTGATAAGCAGTCTGCACTGGCAGACTCTGGAGCATTTTGAGGATATCATCAACACAAGAGTGAATAAGGCAGCAGTGGCAATACAAGTCCCCATCTCGCAGGATGGTTAGTCATACAGGGCCATATGTTTAGTAGCTGGCAACACGGCAGGATATACTCGGCCACACGGCAGGATATACTCGGCCACACGGCAGGATATACCGGCCACACGGCAGGATATACTCGGCCACACGGCAGGATATACTCGGCCACACGGCAGGATATACTCGGCCACACGGCAGGATATACTCGGCCACACGGCAGGATATACTCGGCCACACGGCAGGATATACTCGGCCACACGGCAGGATATACTCGGCCACACGGCAGGATATACTCGGCCACACGGCGGATATACTCGGCCACACGGCAGGATATACTCGGCCACACACCGAGAGGCAGACATGGAGTGTCTGCTGGCCACTTCAGAAACCTCACCAAACTGCTGCTTTGAGGTCAATTTAGATATTATTGAGCACCAACATTATATGTTCAAGTACTGAGCCCTCAGTGCTCTTTAAGCTAAGCAATTTACATTTGTGTTGACTTACATTCATATTTAATTTGCTTATGATGCAGCTCACACCCAGAGGAAAGTTATAGTCGCCAGCATCACTACTAATCTGTAATATGTAGTACATAATTTGAAATAAAATACTAAGAAATTTCTTAAACATTTGTGATAAGGGTTATCTCAAAATTTTATCCTCTTCGTGAATGGACTTTAAAAAGAGATAAATATACAATAATGATATGTAGGCAAAGTCTACTTTTGACTACTAAAGCCAACTCAACGCTGGCCAAATAGCCTAAAGGAAGATCGAAAGTCATTTCTACAGTGTGATAGGACGAACTGAACGAACATGGACACGCACATATTTATCTTACACAACTAAAGTGCCAAGAGGTATGGAGGCAGTGCAGCAGATGATGGGTCCTCACATCCTCCGTCACTCAAATGTTTTAGTTCGGCGAGGGACTGTAGTGACACTTGAGAGAGGAGGAGAGTAGCGCGCCAAGCGGACGGCAGCATCCACCTTCCCGCCAGTTTATTACTGAACCAGCTCAGGCTGGTGGCGGTATTGCCTATAACCTGAACAACGTAAGGAAGCCGGTCGGCCGAGCGGACAGCACACTGGACTTGTGATCCTGTGGTCCTGGGTTCGATCCCAGAAACAATGGACAGAGTTTCTTTCACCCTATGCCCCTGTTACCTACCAGTAAAATAGATACCTGGGTGTTAGTCAGCTGTCACGGGCTGCTTCCTGGGGGTGGAGGCCTGGTCGGGACCGGGCCGCGGGGACACTAAAAGCCCCGAAATCATCTCAAGATAACCTCAAGAAGATAACGGGGCGACGTCGTCAACACCTGTTCAGATCCATTTGAAGAACATATTCAAGGATTTGGGTTAACGACAACTATTGAAAATGTTTAAACTAACGTCAAGTTCTTGGTAAATCGCATCATTTACTTATATTCCCACACAAACAGTCCCCGCCCGGGTAATATACGCGCTAACAATAAGCTACGAACCATTCAAGTTTCTTAACTTTCAAACAGGATGCCAGTATATTCGGCGGAATTTACCGCCGCCGGAGAATATAGCCCATGTCAACTATTAGCTTCGAACCCCTCCCCCCTCCCCTTCCCCTCTTTCCCCTCGGCACACAGCCCTCAACTTGTTGTTGTTCTTATAGATTCAACTACTCGGAACAAGTTCCAAGTAGCACGGGCTATGGTGAGCCCGTAACTTACCTGGCACAGGAGCGGGGCAAGTAGCACGGGCTATGGTGAGCCCGTAACTTACCTGGCACAGGAGTGGGCAAGTAGCACGGGCTACAGTGAGCTCGTAGTGGACAGGAGATGTCTCCCGTGAGCCCTCAACTCCCCCACACAGCTAACATATCTCTCCTTTCATTTACACAACACTCCACCATCACCTCTCCTCTCCTCTCACCATACACACTCCACACACTACACTCACGTTACCTAATTCCGCAAACTGTTTTTTTCCCCGCCTCGTGTAGTGTTGCTGCCCCCAACAACCCGCAACACTTGCAACACCAGGCGCAACTTACACCACCTTCCACGTTCCCCAATGATGGACTTTCATACTTTTATTTAATAATAATAATTTAATTAGTCTTTGTCGGGGGACAGGCAACCTGTGTGTGTGTACAAGGTCGAACTACTGACCTTATGGAACCCCATAACAGTTGACCAGGGACCTACTTACTGCTAGGCGAATAGAGACATTAGTGAAAGGACACATGCCCAACCACGACGACGAGAGTGGTCAACACAGGTGAGGTTGAGGCTTGTCACCACTACTCCCTTCATCGTGGTCACTAGGGGTCTCACCCCTGCTTTGTTTGCCTTGGACGGTCGGCGTTCAATCCCCCGACTGTCCAAGTGATTGGGGCACCGATCCATCACCCCCGTCATCAATTCCCAGCACCTTGTCCTCACATCCTAGCACAAGGAAGTCCTACTCGCTGCTGACAATGTCCTCACCTTCCTCATACACAACAGCAGTCCTCTACCAGCCTGGCCACCATTACCCTACACACTACCCTGGCAATCTAGCACCCTAGTGAGGCCACTCCAGAGCACAACACCATAGTCTCCTGAGATTGATGGATGCCTACTACTACCTGCCAGCCTCGCTCTCTCCTCTCCTCTCTCTCTCTCTCTCTCTCTCTCTCTCTCTCTCTCTCTCTCTCTCTCTCCATTCCCAGAACTAACGGAAATAAATTGTTCTTTATCAGCCGCGCGTTGAGCGGCAATGTTTTCCTGTGATGGCTCGCGCGTCCAATAACAGGGCAGCGGGGATGAGTTCTCATTTTTAAGGGGACGTGTGAATTAATTCCCCCATTCGAAAGTAGCGGCCATTAGACTAAAGGCGACGGCGGGCAGAAATAATCCCGTTGCTATACAGACGAGAACGGCGTGAATAACTGTTTATAGTGTATTATCGTTCTTGTGTGTGAACGTCACTGTGGATGAACGTGGTGAGAACAGGTCTTAAACTGTTTTGTGCGTGGTGTGAAGAACAATACAATATTGTTCTGTTCACAAAATCAGTAGGAACAATGAGGGGGATTCGAACACTGAGTAACCACTGAGTAAGGGGAGCCGGTCGGCCGAGCGGACAGCACGCTGGACTTGTGATCCTGTGGTCCTGGGTTCGATCCCAGGCGCTGGCGAGAAACAATGGGCAGAGTTTCTTTCACCCTATGCCCCTGTTACCTAGCAGTAAAATAGGTACCTGGGTGTTAGTCAGCTGTCATGGGCTGCTTCCTGGGGGTGGAGGCTTGGTCGAGGACCGGGCCGCGGGGACATTAAAAAGCCCCGAAATCATCTCAAGATAACCTCAAGATAACCCAAGTTCACGCCTTAGACCACTACACCACGACATGGGACAAAAGGAATGCAACCTGGGATTTATTTGAATCCTCCAGGGGTCCTGAGGCTTCCACTTAAGCCCAATCAGGGATTCACACATTACCCTCCCCCCCCCTTTCTGGCTGTAGTCCAACTCTACCTCCAACGCTTACCTGGTTGATACCTGGTTGATGGGGTTCTGGGAGTTCTTCTACTCCCCAAGCCAGACCCGAGGCCAGGTTTGACTTGTGAGAGTTTGGTCCACTAGGCTGTTGCTTGGAGCGGCCCTCAGGCCCACATACCCACCACAGCCCGGTTGGTCCGGCACTCCTTGGAGGAATAAATCTAGTTTCCTCTTGAAGATGCTTCTCCTCTTCTGATTCCTCTTGAAGCTTCTCTCCAAATGCACAAATAAATCACATTAGCGTGCTGTATCAATGAGAAAATCAGCCTGGAGCCTTGTTAATATCTTCTTCATGAGAGGAAGAAATCCCAAAGATTTCAAGAAATTGCTTAGTATCCCCCAAAACCCGAAAACGAGGTCCCCCAAGACTCACGACTTTTCACATATTTCCAGGAAGGAAAATAGCTTTCCGGGTTTGAAAATACAATTCCACTCTCCTATTATTTTCAGAATTCGAGGCCGTGGACGACAGGTAATGGCGTTAATCACTAGCTTCACCCGCTCGTTTGCACTCCCCCATTAATAATCATTAATGGCTAAATTACTAATGCTCACGTCCAAAATCAATTAGGCTCTATTTGCCAGTTTTATTTAAATTAATAACAATAAATTAGAGGTGACACAACATTTCTTAATTATGCATTATAGCATTAAATAGAACGCGGGTGTTTAGTGTTACGTTAACTTGTCAGGCTCGTCCTATCGTATACTACGTCGCGTTGTATGACGGAATACGCCAATCCGTTCAAAATATGCCGGATTAGTACAAATTGGAACCTGCGTAATATTAACGTTTTCTATCCGTCGGCCTCGATAGATTGTGTGGGTTTGTTGGTTAAGCCAAACAGTCGCACTTACTTACGGAGTGGTGGTTCATGAGTCCGGCTGGAGACGCAGTCTTTCCGACATGACAACACGGATTATAATAGATGTTCGCAGCTGTAATTGATGTTCGGAGCTGTAACAGATGTTCGGAGCTGTAATTGATGTTCGGAGCTGTAACAGATGTTCGGAGCTGTAATTGATGTTCGGAGCTGTAATTGAAGAAGAATTTAGGCCAAGTCTTGTTTCTCGGCTGTTTCAGGCGAGGCCATTGTATGGAGTTTCTTTACATTATGTTAGATTAGTTTAAGTTACATTAGGCTTAGTTAAGAAAGGTTTTCTTTAGCTAAGGTCGGTTAGGTTAGGTCAATCGACTTGAGAATGGTCCAGGACCGACCGAAACGTCGTCGTCCCTTCACCTTCTAGTGTGTGGTCTGGTCAACATAGGTTAGGTTAGCTTTAGTTAAGTTTGGAGTTAGGTTTACTACCGTTTGATTTAACATCTAAACCCGAGTAAATGTCTTCATAGCCTGACGAATCATTTCTTTTGGCGCAACAATACGACGTCATTGGTGCCGAATAAACATATAATCATATATTCTCTCAGCTAGGCTAACAGTCTTGGTGCCTCTATCCAATGGAAAGAGGCACACCAGATGGACAAGTTCTGCAGCTCAACAGGACCACAAGGATGGACTACTCTTAGTTTGTCTTATATTCTTTTCCCAAGTGAGGGACTGCACAATCCACTATTAGTTGAGTTCTGCGTCAATTGAGACTACACACACACACTGAGGTGGCGCTCTTGGGAAGGGCGAGTGTATTGTGTACCACGAGAAATCATCATTGGGTAAGTGTATCGTGTACCATCATGAAACGTCACCGGGCGAGTGTACCATGTATGAACACATCTCATTAACGCAACACTCAGATCACACTGGCACAAAGTTATAATCCTTCAGTGCCAACCCACGTCACACTAGCAGATGAACGGGCTGTGATAAAAGAGTGAGGACAACCTCACGACACACTGATCACACACACTGGGGTGCGTTAAGTAATTAACACATGTAAAGATCGCAGCAATAATGCCAGCTGGCTGAATCTAGAGCTGGCAACACGAGAGGTTCATTAATAACATCTGCGTGCGCCTCTAGTGCCGTGAGCTGCTAGCAACACAGCCCCAACCAGCCCTCGCTGCGACTGACATCAGGATTTGAGGGAAGGAAGGGGCAGCGTGATGTATGGCTCGGGAAACAAAACTACTTCCTGTAAAAAAACAACGTAACTCATTAAGAGTTTGTAGAGTTGACAAACACGTGGAAAATCCTCTCAACATATTATTCTGCATCACATATATTAGAGAGGGTGGTTGTCATTACATGGTAATGTCACTCACAACATGTTGCTCTGAATCACATGTGATAATTGTTACGTGCGGGGAAGCAGGTATAAATATTAAACCCCACAAACAGCAAGGCCATTAAGTAATGGGTACACACTTACACACTTACAAGGCATAAATGTATACACTCTGCAGTGGTCTCGACGAGAGACCTGTCACGCCGTAGCTTACGCGAGCTGAGGGGGATAATTATGCTTCACGAAATATATAACAAGTTTACCAATAGAGTGTCTGTATCAAATAGTGAACGACTATCACTTCAACTAAGAATAATAATTGGGTTTCATTAGCCTACCACCACTGACATATATTAACATCAATTTTAAGTACACTATTGTGATTATTAATACAAATTAAAATCTTCCTCTCCCAGGAGTTTCCAGATTTCTGGATACCTGGTTGATGGGGTTCTGGGAGTTCTTCTACTCCCCAAGCCCGGCCCGAGGCCAGGCTTGACTTGTGAGAGTTTGGTCCACCAGGCTGTTGCTTGGAGCGGCCCGCAGGCCCACATACCCACCACAGCCCGGTTGGTCCGGCACTCCTTGGAGGAATAAATCTAGGTTCCTCTTGAAGATGTCCACGGTTGTTCCGGCAATATTTCTTATGCTCGCTGGGTGGAGGGTGTTGAACAACCGCGGACCTCTGATGTTTGTACAGTGTTCTCTGATTGTGCCTATGGCACCTCTGCTCTTCACTGACAATAATGTAATAAAAACTCCTTATAGCTGGTTGAAATACAGAATCCCACGCAATCCCAGACCTTCCTTCTTTAGCACTAGGCTTAAACATGAAGCATATCATAGTTCAAAATAAGGAGCCTTGATGTATGGTAGTGAAGGGCCTGAGGAGCGGCCAACGCCCTCCAGCCCGCCTGCTCCCCGCTGAGGCTGGTTTAAAGACCGCAGGAGCGACGTAAGTGTGGCGGCTCTGAGGAAGGCGGCCCTCCTGGCTCATAAATATCACCCAGATATTTATGGGGCCCATGCATAATCGGCCACCAAGCTCCCTCGTCCAGCCTGCCGCACTCCCCTCCACTCCTCCACGTCCACCCCCTCCACAACTGACCAAAGAGCCAAAGCTCAACCCCTCGCAAGCACGACTTGGTGAGTACAACTACCCCACCAGCTCTCCCCACCCATCCTCAGACTGTTCATGTGAGCAAGCAGTAACACAACAATTTTTTAAACAATTTTGTTATTACATTTTGCCCCGGGGGCGAGTTTATCGGGCAGCGCCACTCATCCTGTGAGTGGACACACCGCCATAGTGACAGTATTGGGCAGAGCCACTCATCCTGTGAGTGGACACACCGCCATAGTGACAGTATTGGGCAGAGCCACTCATCCTGTGAGTGGACACACCGCCATAGTGACAGTATTGGGCAGCGTCACTCATCCAGTAAGTGGACACACCGCCATAGTGACAGTATTGGGCAGCGTCACTCATCCTGTGAGTGGACACACCGCCATAGTGACAGTATTGGGCAGCGTCACTCATCCTGTGAGTAGACACACCGCCATAGCATTATGTACAACACTCCCCAATAGGAAGAAAACCCGCTGGGGTGTTCATCCTGTCACTTGTACCCAGACACAGCTTGGACTTACTTAACTATCTCAAATGAACAGTTAGTCAAACAAGAAGATTAACATTATCAACCATTAAAATCTTACGTTATCTTGCGGGTGCAAAATGGCGGAATCTTTTTAAGAACAGCATCTATATTTAACTAATAGTCAGTGCACATCAAGCAGCAGTGTTCCAGCAAGCACAAGGATGGAGACACTTGTGTTACCATGACCTGACTGTGTTTAGGATTTATCTTACCAACAAACATACAAAATACAGTACTGTATAACAAGAAGAAAGATGGAGGTTTCAATAGGGCAGCTGACCAGTTTGTGCTGTAGCCGCACGGCCCAGGGCAGCCTGATCCCAGGCCAGTCACCAGGAGTAAACCAACATGAATACTAAGAATATACATAGATTTTTCTTTATATAACGTAAACTTTATAGTTCCATTAATGTTAAGAAACTCCTGCTTCAAGTTAACCTCTTTACAGTAAACTGTAAATAAAGGAATCTAAATTTACCACGCAAGAATACACGTATATATATTGGTGTGCGATGGAGAGTGCAAATATGAGGTAAATATGGCGTTGCTTGGTGTTGCGTACGCAAGATGAGCAGGTAGCGTCCAGGGCGCGAATTACCATCATGCTCAAAGTTATACTAATAATAATGACTTCCTATCTAAAGCTATATCAAACCCGCCAATGTGTGTGTGTGTGTGTGTGGCCAATTTAAAACTTCTCGTAAGATGAAATTCCCGGTGGTAACCGCGAGATTAAGCTCAAAACTGTGTTCTAATGTTGTATAGAGCGCGCATACTATGGGGAGCTTGACTCGTGAGTGGTGTTCCACTGGGGTGTCCTGCCTACCTGGTTCATGACTAACTTGCCAAGATAACGGTGTCAAGATAACAGTGCCAACACACACGGCCATCTTGCAGACGAGGAGTCACAATAACGTGGCTGAAATTTGTTGACCAAACCACACACTAGAAAGTGAAGGGATGACCACGACGTTTCGGTCCGTCCTGGACCATTCTAAAGTCGACTTGAGAATGGTCCAGGACGGACCGAAATGTCGTCGTCCCTTCACCTTCTAGTGTGTGGTTTGGTTCACACCGCCATCTTTGTTCTTCATCTCACCAGCTGGTCACGCATCAGAGCCAGCGTTGCTACCCGGGCTTATCCTTCACAGCTGGTGTTCTTTAATTAACACTGAGGCTTCTCACAGCTGGTGTTCTTTCAAACTTGGTGCTTTCTCGCAGCTGGACTTTACACCTGGTGTGAAATAACTCTCACAGCTGGTACCTCATCAACCCCCAGTTTCCTCTCGTTTCCTTGGTACGGGGAGTTTACGATCAAAGATCAACATGCAGCATGCCGCTCCAAGCAACAGCCTGTTGAACCAAACTCTCACAAGTCAAGCCTGGCCTCGGGCCGGGTAGTAGAAGAACTAGAAGAACTTGGGGAGTAGAAGAACTCCCACAACCCCCATCAAGCAGGTATCAAGCATCACGTAATCTTGACCTCCGACTCGAGCAGTGCTCGTCCTTGACCTTCCACGGGTTATATGCAAGACTTTATACAGGATTACGGGTCACAAGATCACCTTATATTACCCGCCGCAGGAACGACTGATGATGGATTAAGTTCCACATTTATCCATAAGTTGTCACGGGGAAACAACTTATCTATAAAGAATGCAGGTAACCTTCATTGTGGATTACGGGGCGCACGAACGGCTCGTGGATAGCCGGATGAAGGAACATTATATTAGTCATTTAAGAATACAAGTTATTATTATTATTTGCCAGGCATAGAATAAACAAACATCTTGGCACTTGTGTTATCATAGCTGTGAAAAGCACTCTCCACTGCGCTTCGCAAACTATTTGGTCGGGGTTCGAATCCTGGCCAATTTTTATCTGTTGCCCCCCCCCCCCTCGGTTCACCAAGCAGCAATTAGGTACCTGGTTGCTACCGATTGGCGGGTCGTGTTCCAGGGAGAAACTAATAAGGTAAGCCTTACCATGAGCTACGGGAAGGGACAGCTCTCAGCCTGTCAAGAGGAGTCAGAAGTCGTCTATTCCTGTACCCACCTGTGTAGAAAAAAAGTATAAATAAATGGTTAAGCATGATTATTTGAATAACTAATCCCTCTAGAAATAACAACAGTTGGATATTTGTTATCGTCAGATAATGAGTATTCTGACATTGACATATTGCTTATATGTAGACCATTCTCGCTGGAAAGTGTTCAGGGTTGGTTATAAGTGAATCTTGTTACTGTGTGTGTGTGTGTGTGTGTGTGTGTGTGTGTGTGTGTGTGTGTGTGCGTGTGTGTGTGTGTGTGTGTGTGTGTGTGTGTGTGTGTGTGTGTGTGTGTGTGTGTGTGTGTGTGTGTGTGTGTGTGTACTCACCTAGTTGTACTCACCTAGTTGTGCTTGCGGGGGTTGAGCTCTGGCTCTTTGGTCCGCCTCTCAACCGTCAATCAACAGGTGTACAGTTTCCTGAGCCTAATGGGCTCTATCATATCTACACTTGAAACTGTGTATGGAGTCAGCCTCCACCACATCGCTTCCTAATGCATTCCATTTGTCAACCACTCTGACACTAAAAAGTTCTTTCTAATATCTCTGTGGCTCATTTGGGCACTCAGTTTCCACCTGTGTCCCCTAGTGCGTGTGCCCCTTGTGTTAAACAGCCTGTCTTTATCAACCCTGTCGATTCCCCTGAGAATCTTGAATGTGGTGATCATGTCCCCCCTAACTCTTCTGTCTTCCAACGAAGTGAATTTTAATACCTGCAGTCGCTCCTCGTAGCTCATACCTCTCAGCTCGGGTACTAGTCTGGTGGCAAACCTTTGAACCTGTGTGTGTGTGTGCCCTGACTGGCAGGTGCTGGCCCTGACTGGCAGACGCTGGCCTGACTGGCAGACGCTGGCCCTGACTGGCAGACGCTGACCTTGACTGGCAGACGCTGGCCCTGACTGGCAGGTGCTGGCCTGACTGGCACGTGCTGGCCCTGACTGGCAGGCGCTGGCCCTGACTGGCAGGCGCTGGCCCTGACTGGCAGGTGCTGGCCCTGACTGGCAGGTGCTGGCCCTGACTGGCACGTGCTGGCCCTGACTGGCAGGCGCTGGCCCTGACTGGCAGACGCTGGCCCTGACTGGCAGGTGCTGGCCCTGACTGGCAGGTGCTGGCCCTGACTGGCAGACGCTGGCCCTGACTGGCAGGCGCTGGCCCTGACTGGCAGGCGCTGGCCCTGACTGGCAGACGCTGCCCTGACTGGCAGGTGCTGGCCCTGACTGGCAGGTGCTGGCCCTGACTGGCAGGCGCACAGGCAAACCTGTGTGTGTGTGTGTGTGTGTGTGTGTGGTGGAAGATAAGGAGGGGGGAGGCGGCGGAGCAGGGCGGGGGTGGGGGGGGCGGGGACAGGAGGCCAGAGACTGGCCACTCTGCTGACACAGAGACAACAAAGACACAAAGAGAGACCTGGAGTGGAGAGCCAGAAACTTGCCAGAAACAAAGACCAACACACTAATGCACAAAGACTGCACATTACTCACACCTTAATGTGATCAACATGTCTTTAAGTAAGACTTCACATGATTTAAAGTTAAATTCATTCTTTTACAATATTATTTACTTCCAGGAAGAGCGATAATTGTGAAGAATTCTCCCACGGGGTTCTCTAAACTACTCATTTCGCCAATAGATGTCAGTAATTTGTAATATGTACAAACTGGAAACCGGAATAACACCTAGAGAGTTTCTTACCCAAGTAGTAGGAATAAATGTAGGTGATTTATAATTCTATGTAATCCACTACAGTACCTTATTGTTGGATTTATCACCAACAACAGCGTGGTGTGTTAAATAACATTAACATTGTCGATTTATTAATTGAAATTCTCACGGCAACATGGGAGGTGTGGAAGGCTCGCCTTGCTGTCTCACGCACTCGCTTAGTACAGCCGCTACGGGTCATTTGTTTGGTGAACTGCCCGCGACCTGCTCGTAGTTGACACTGGCTACGGCTGACTCCTTGGTGACACTGGCTACGGCTGACTCGTTGGTGGCACTGGGTACGGCTGACTCGTTGGTGGCACTGGCTACGGCTGACTCGTTGGTGGCACTGGGTACGGCTGACTCGTTGGTGGCACTGGCTACGGCTGACTCGTTGGTGGCACTGGGTACGGCTGACTCGTTGGTGGCACTGGCTACGGCTGACTCGTTGGTGGCACTGGCTACGGCTGACTCGTTGGTGGCACTGGCTACGGCTGACTCGTTGGTGGCACTGGCTACGGCTGACTAGTTGGTGGCGCTGGCTACGGCTGACTCGTTGGTGGCACTGGCTACGGCTGACTTGTAGCTGACACTGGCTACGGCTGACTTGTAGCTGACACTGGCTACGGCTGACTTGTAGCTGACACTGGCTACGGCTGACTCGTTGGTGGCACTGGCTACGGCTGACTCGTTGGTGGCACTGGCTACGGCTGACTTGTAGTTGACACTGGCTACGGCTGACTTGTAGTTGACACTGGCTACGGCTGACTTGTAGTTGACACTGGCTACGGCTGACTTGTAGTTGACACTGGCTACGGCTGACTTGTAGTTGACACTGGCTACGGCTGACTCGTAGTTGACACTGGCTACGGCTGACTTGTAGTTGACACTGGCTACGGCTGACTTGTAGTTGACACTGGCTACGGCTGACTTGTAGTTGACACTGGCTACGGCTGACTCGTAGTTGACACTGGCTACGGCTGACTTGTAGTTGACACTGGCTACGGCTGACTCGTAGTTGACACTGGCTACGGCTGACTTGCAGCTGACACTGGCTACGGCTGACTTGCTCTTACATTAACCAGTCCGTCGTCCTCGTCAACAAACCGCAGTTGCTCCTTGACCCAGCCGCCAAATGCCGTGTTTATGGATGAAACAAAGTTGTTTCCACGCACCCCTCCATCAAGCCAGGCTCGTTAGTGAGGCGGCCATCCCCCTGAGACGCAGTCATCTGTCATCATTCACACTTGTTTAATAAACACAGGTTTGTTCTCGTATGTAAATGAATATTATTATACAGTAAAAAATCAGTGTATAGTTTTACTAATTCTAATTAGAATCTAATCAGTGTATTAGAATTCTAAGTACGTGGGTGATAAGTTGTGAGTCACACAAAGGACATCAGTGAAGCAGTGTTCGAGAAATGTTCGAAAGTCGTCAGTTGTCAGTCGAGTGTAAAGCGTTTTCATTAATAAACAGGTAGTTTGGCGGGTGGATTAAGGCACAACTGGCCCTTGTTATGAGGACAGGCCGCCACACGACTCGTAACTGATGGTGTCCGAACATTTCTCGAACAGTGCTTCACTGACGACCTCCGTTCGAATCGCAACGCTGTAACTGCTTCGCCCACGCACTTCAGATACAAATAATCGCCAACAGAACCTAAACACCAAACCTAACTTAACCTACGGCTAACTATAATAAAAATGTAATAAATAATATTTAATATATGAGAACAACCCTCTTTTAATACACAATACGTTAAAATTGATGAATACGTATTAGTGGACGGCCGCAGCTTTAACGAGCCTAGCCTGAGGACGGGTTGTATTAGCACAGCTGAATACGTGTCTGTCGGCGGCGATCCACAGACTTGTTGTTCTACATCTGAAGCCGGATTCACCAAGCTGTTACGCAAGCACTTACAACATGTACACATCTTACTCAATGTTTGGCGGCTTTGTTTACAATTATTAAATAGCTTGAGCTCTGAAAGCACAACGAGGCTGTTTATAACACATTAACTTTTTATTGGAAATTTTCTATGATCGTAAGCTCTTTAATAAATGTAAAAAAAAGCCAATGATTAAGAAAACATGTCCAGTTCGTAAGTAGATATGTAAA
>WNGS01081127.1:0-13093 GCA_020271785.1 Procambarus virginalis | reverse complement strand
ACTCGTGTGCACTTTGATGTAACAACCAAACCACTTCCCACCAAACAATCTTCGTAACAATTCAACAGCACAATTTATATACTACATTACATTTGAATTAATGTCAAGAAATAAATAAGACAATGACTATATGTTCCATCACCGGTATTTTAACCGAAGATATGACTGTGTTACATTGGACAAACAACAAACAAAGGAAGTGCTCAGTTGTACCAAGTGTTGGCTTACAAGTTGTTCCTCGCTGGAGGTGTAGTCAAGTTAGTCAGCAAACGTAACAAAAACGCTGGAGGGTGCCAAGTCCACTCCTCCTGGAAACTTATTCATGGGTCACGTGGGGTAATATTCACCGCAGCCGCGAAAGGTCCCCCGGTTCGATCCCGAGGTTAGACCAGTGGGCGCTTGGCAATGTTTCATTTTCACCTAACATTGTGTGCATTGCGGTCCTGTGGAGGGTCAGTTTGTGGCCAGAAGAGCTTCCTGTCCCCAAGCCAAGGAGGGACGCTACAAGGTGGTCGTGGCACGACCATGTCACAGGCAAGTAGGCTGGACGACCCTCAACACGCCCAGCACACCACTCAACACATCACCACACCCGAGACCAAAGAGCTAGAGCTCACCCCCACAAGCACAACGAGGTTAGTACTGATGGACACTAATATCGTTAACTCTCAATTTATGGCAAAATGGTTTGAAAGCGATACTCATATTATCATCATCATCCAGGGCCATTAAGTTATGACTGAATATTTTCGCCGGGCCTAATGTCTGGTAATTTAGTAATTTAAGTGCCATTTAACCAGAGAGACGAAGGGTAACGACGTTTAGGAATGAAGGAAGGAATGTATTAATGAGGTTATATAGATTTCACATAAGCTAAACTAGGCTATGGCATGAATTGCTGAAGAATTAACAGATAATATAGAAATTCTAGAGGAAGGGCCACAGCGGGAATAGACGAGAGAGGGAAACAATACTGAAGTATTACCTCCAGATTACTTCAAGCTGGAGTCCCACTCACCCACCCCTCAGTTTTGGCGGGAGAGGGAGAAGTGGTCCTACTGTAGGCCAGAGGGCCAGATTCACGAAAGCACTTACGCAAACACTTACGAACCTGTACATTCTTTTATCAATCTTTGACTGGCGTATTTTACATGAATTAAACAGTTAACGAATTACCGAAGCACCAGGCAGCTGTTTTATAACAATAACAACAGTTTGATTGGGAAGTTTCCCATGCTTACTGTTAAAAGTATAATAAAGGTAACAAAACCAGTCAAAGATTGAGGCAAAAATGTACACGTTCGTAAGTGTGCGTAATTGCTTTGTGAATCTGGCCCCTGGTCGACGACCGGGCCCCCGCGGGGACGCTAAGCCGGAAACCATTCAGGTACTCGACTTTCAACCCGAGGATGCCAAGATATAGGGAAGCCGCAAACGATTATGAAAAGACACGAAGAGACGACGAACGACAACTGGACATATTACAAGAGGACGTGGAAGGTGATAGACCCTTATACACAGTGACCCTTATATACCATTGGACTTTATTTACGACGTGATCCTATACTAAGTGCAGCCCGTCCCATCAACGTACAGGTACAAAAAGGTGTACTAAATTGCATACCTAACTACGGAACCACTCTTTTAGCGATGACCCCACACACTAGAGGTGTTGAAGGGGAGACAGACGTTCGATTCGTCTGGACATTCTCAATAGATTGTGATATCAAGTCATTCTCACAATTCGACTGAAGAATGGTCCAGGACGATAGAATGTCGTCCCTCACTCTATGTTTGTATAGGTCAACATACTTAGCACTTATTGACTCATGCCTGCCACTCTCTGGAGGTATCTTGAGATGTTGGGGCGCTGCTTTAGTGTCCCCGCGCCGGTCCTCGACCAGGCACTCCACCCCCAGGAAGCACCCGTACAGCTGATAACACCCAATGGTAACCTATTTTACTGTAGGTTAACAGAGGGCATAGGGAAAGAAAACTGGCCCTATTGTTTCGCCGGCGCTGGGATCGAACCCAGGGCACACAGGATCACAATTGTCCAAGCGTGCTGTCCCTCAGGCAGACCGGCTCCCCGAACACAAAAATGGGACAACCCGTCAATTGTGCGAGCCGCTACCGTCTATAGTACATCATATTTTGTGCCGTTGGGGAATTATTATACAAAAGTGTATGAAATGGTAGAAAGGAGTGTGTTCTGCCTAGCCAGCGGCTGCCATACATGTACCAAAATCAGCAAGGGCGATGGCAAACACGAGAACAGAATTCGGGATGTAGAGTACAACAGGTCAGAGAACAACACTGTGCACTCTTCAAAATATAAAAAAGACGACGTATGTGTTCCGTGTTGTAGTTACGCCGTCAAGCCTGGAACCCACCCCAGGAAGCATAACCACCAAACACCCAAAGAAAAATAGCTACGTTGTTGATTTCACCAGAAACTGATAGACAATTGGTTCATTAATTTTAGGTCTATGATGGCGGCGGGGGAACTAACCCCCATCTGAAACACAGGACCGAGGGAGAGAGAATGATCGCGACATAAACTTCACAGGTATACAGATGTTCACATAAGGCAGGATAAACTTGGTGAGAAATAGAAACTGAGGGAGCGAGACGTATGTGAAGACGTACTAGTAAAGGGGCTCAGCAAAATCACTGAACATGAAGGGAAATTAGAAAAAAACTAAATACAAAGTTGCAAAAAGTAGATTAGGCAAGGAACAAGGCGGCTCAGACATCATTATACAAAGTATTATATTAATGTTATTTACACAGCGGCGCTGCTAACTGGGGCTCAGGATTTAGGCACTCGACACTGAAAAACACATTGGGGTGCACGAGCCCACGCCCCCCCCAACCCACGCATCACACGCCCCCCCCCACAAAACACACACCCACCCGAAAACACACAACACCACAATAAAACACACAGACACAACACACACACACACACACACACACACACACGGTTGAGAGCCGGGACCAAAGCAGCCAGAGCTCAACCCCCGCAAGACAATTAGGCGAGTACACACACACACCACACAAGCAAAGCACAATTAGGCGATAGTACACACACAACAAACACACACAACACACAACACAACAAACACAAACCACCACACACACACACACACCACACACAGACAACACACACACCACACACCACGCACGCCACGCTCTTTAAAAAGAAAAAATAATATCGAAAAGTAGTGCAATATAAATAATAAATACTTAATTTAATACGTAATGCTAATTACCCCCAAGCGGCGAAAACTAACCGGGGCGCGGTAACGAACCGCTCAGTTAACCAAAAGTTATTATCTGCTTCAAACACATAATCCTCGTTTCAGCAGAATTATATCAGCACTGGAATATAAATACCCAATTTTTAACATCCATGACCACGCTCCCGAAAAGTGCAAAAAAAAATATATAAAAAAATCCAGAGCTATTACCAGAATCATTTCACTCAGCTGACATCGGTCGCTCCCTCAGCGCGCTCATATGACGTCATTTCCATCAAAGTTCCGCGTCAAAAAAAAAAAACAAATTTTGATTTTGATATTTTCCTAAATTATGTACTGTGATTTTCGTTCGGATTGGCGCGGCGGCCGCCGATGACCGCATCCATGTAGGACAGCTGTTCCAATTTTGTGTCAGCTTCAATTTTCAAACCTCCCCCCCCGTCCCCCTCACAAAAACCATAAAATTGTGTCGGGGGGTTTCATCTCCTGTGTCGCTCATGTTTACATTGTGTGTAATTGTTGGACAATGTTCTGCGTCAGACCATTGGTAATTGTACACAATCTCAGGTTAAGTTTGGGCAAACAATGTGAGTTCCAGCTAGGGGGGTGGGGGGGGGAGTACACTATAATGTTCGTACACTATCCACCCCCCCCACGAAAACACACCACCACAACAAAAATGAGAATTACACACACTCCAAAATTATGAGAAGGATTAGACAGAGGAGGAAGCTGAGGCTTCAAGAAGACCTGGACAAGCTGCAGAATGGCGAAAAAATGGATGTTAGAGTTTAACCCAAGCAAGTGTAATTGTAATGAAGCTAGGGGTAGGAAAGCAGGAGACCAGATACACGGTATATGGGAGATGAAATACTCACGAGTCAAGAGAGAGAGAAGAAAGAACATGGGGTTGATATCACGCCAGGACCTGTCCCCTGAAGCTATATCAAGAGGATAACATCAGCAGCATATGCCAGGTTGGCTAACATAGACGAAAGCCTTTAGAAATTTGTGGAAGGAATCTTTCAGAAAACATTATATACCACATATGTCAACAAACATGGAGTATGCGGCTCCAGCATGGAGTCCCTATCTAGTCAAGCATAAGGACTAAATGGAAAAGGGTTCAAGTTTGACCACCCGGGACTTTTAGTAACACGAGCTGAGAGGTATGAGCTACGAGGAGGACTACGGGAATTAAACCCACTTCGTGGAAAGAAGAAGAGTTAGGGGGAGACAGATCACCACATTCAAGATTCTCAGGGGAATCGGACAGGTTTGATAAAGGACAGGTGTTAACACAAGGGGCACACGCGATAGGGTGGGGACAGGGGAAACCGAGGTGCCAAAAATGAGCCACAGAGATAATTGAAAGAACTTTTTTAGTGTCAGATGGTTGACAAATGGAAATGCATTTATGAAGCGATTGTGGTTGAGGCTGACTCAATACACAGTTTTCAATGTGTAGATATGATAGAGCCAGTTAGGCTCAGGAAAACTGTTACATGTTGATTGACGGTTGAGAGGCGGGAGGACCCAAAGAGCCATGAGTAACCCCGCAAGCACAACTAGGGAGACAACTAGGGGAGTACACCCCCACACACACTACAACAACACCACACACAACACCCACACCACAAGTACACGCCAGTTCAATCCAGGTTACTCCTCGTCTGCAGCCGCCTGTGCCATGGACGTCACCGCCTTGTAGCTGCTATATTGGCGGTCTTGAAAGCGTAGCATGCTGCACTAGCTTAGGCAGGCCTACCCCCGAAGAGAGTGCGCAGCGCGATACAGTCTACTATGCGTTCTGTGTTGGTGTAAATTTACAGTAGTCTGCGCAGTTCAAAGTTATTACGCGGGTGCCTCGTGTCTTAGTGCAACGCTTCCCTGGTATCCTGTGGCAGCTAAATGTATTCTTCGCGGAGTATCCTCTTCTAGGATCAGGGGGCACGCGGGACACTCTTTTCCTCGCCCCTTCGTCCTCCTTGCTCCTATACTGTACCGCAGATTCGCACTTAGCTCTCCTCTTGCTCTACCCACACCGCTCCTCACCGCTTATCGGCGCCTCCTCTCGAGGCCGAAGTAGCCGGCTTGAGCGCTCTTGTCGCCTCGGCATTTATGTACCTTTTATATTATGAACTTGACCACGGAGTTCCTCGCCCTTCACTGCAGCGCGCCGCTTGTCTCTACCGCCTGGAGGCCCGATTACGAGCTGTAGGGACAGTTCGAGGTACGACCTCTTTGAGTAGCTCGAGGAAGAGTAGTCGCCTTGCCTGCAAGAATTCGGATTGATGCAATAGCGTGGCCTGAGCGCCTCTACGTCTTTGCGCGAGTCCGCCGCCAAGCCCATATTTTGTTAGCGCGGAACTCGCCCCTGCTTAAGGCCCTTAGGCTACTACTCGATGGCTCCTTCCTGGCGGCAGGTGGTTATTCATTTACTGATTCCCTGTAGCCGACGCCTCTGAGCGAACCGCGGTTCTGCCTAAGGGCCGAGCGACTACATAGAGAGGGGTCGCGTCCGTCCTAGGAAGGGGCTGGGCGGCGTGTACGCTAGCGAGTGGTGATATGGAACTGAGCGAGAGTCTGGCGCTCCTCGAAAGCGGACTGCATGACCGTCTATTGTACCAACATGACTGCGCCCTCGCCAACGGAGCTGACGTTTAGAGGGGTGTAGGAAGTGACGCTGATAGTGGGAGATGCTCGAAAGAGTGCTGGCGGTCAGGCAGACGCGACCCTCACAAGATTATCTCGGTAGTAAGCGCGACGCGTATCTATATGCTTTACGCAGATGAGTGCTAACCACACGCAGCCCGGCTGATGACAGTGTTATACGCCGCTTCGGAGTATTACTTGCATGTTTAATTAGCAGCTGTCGTCGTTGGAGTCACCCGTTAGATAAGGGGAGCCAGAGGACATAGTGCAAGCGTCCTACTGAGCTACTTCCAGCCGGTTACTTAGCTCTCCCATTGTCGCCACTGGTCTATTATTCATCAGTATACGCCATTAGATTGAGCATCTCTAGCTCCCGCGCCTACAGATCCCCTGTCGATGGGTGCGATTAGGCTACTGCAATACAGGCTCAGAGATCAGAGATGCTGGGGAGTTGGTGCAGAAGCGGCGCCGAAATGTCCGTAAGCAAGCGATCGTCGACCTTCCCTCGGTTATTCTCTATACTTTATCTATATATCTGCCCTTTCACTCCTCTAAAGTTGAGCTGCTTGCTCTGACTGCGAACTGCCGGGTATCTCGGTCTGATGCTTCTCTCTTCTCCCTCCCCCCCTTCCCCTCCTTCTCTCGCCCTCTAGGACTTTCGATCCAATGTCCTTTCCCTCTACCTTCCTTCTCCCCCTGCTGCCAAGTTTTTCTTATCCCTTTTTCCTTCTCCCCTATCTTCTTCCATCTCTCTCCCTGTCTCTCCCTGTAGCGCTATATGGGCGGCGCGGATGCTTAATCGAGTGACTTGCGTCATCCGCTCTAAGACTATCACGCCATTGGTATGTAAGGAACGCTCACGAGCGGCCCTTCCGTTACTGGCGCCTATGGAGTCCAGTTCGTCTGACATATTAAGTGACCTTGGTGCACCATACCAGCTGATGGTCCGCTAGCGGGATGAGTTGGTAATATGGGCAGCATCGCGCCGTGCCACGAGTAGGTGAGGTGTAACCTATAGGCGCAATGTCGCAGAGACGCCTTATGAGCGCGAGAGAGTGCGAGCATCGCCCGCCCTGGCAGACATCGTACGGAGTAGCATACCTACATGAACTTTGTGCGGGTCGACCCGATTCCGGCGAGCATACTTGTCCGCGACACCCGAAAATGAGACTTATTTTTTTTGACGATAGACACAGCAACCGTGCTTAACCGACCCAGCATGTGGACCATAAAGTGATGATCCAAAATATACTCGGAGACCGAGGCGGCGTCAGCCGAGTGCTGGAGCAGTCTGATGGATCAAATCAACAGCCGAGGCGTGGAGTGTGCCAGTAGCAAAGTTGCGGCAGATCAGCGCATGACACCTAGTGGGTCGTAGGGCGGCTTTATTTCCCATATGAGTAGCCGTGGAGTCCCCGAGCTTATCATGATCTATGCCAAACAAACGACGAGTCGCAGAATTCGATGTACTATGCACGTGAGAAGTAAAACTGTAACTAGCAAACTGATCAAGCAAAAAGGTGAGGATATACAAGATTGAAATAGGGACCGCCAGGGCACTAAGAAATAATGCGAAAAATCACTAGGAGGGAATAATGAAGAAGCCTCAGCCCAATTAACTCACGTGTTATGAGATGATGTTTAGAGAGGCGGGAACGTTGACAGGGAAACTCTGTCTAAAGTGTTCAGTTCTATTGGGATTTTAAGCGCCTTAACATGTCGTGGAGAGACAGAGGGTCCGTTGCCCAACAGCGGACTGGAAGGTGCTCATCCCTTCAAGTCAGAATCAATAGAACTAGTTAGACTTAACAGCTTTGTTGTAATTCACTTCACTTCCATCACGCACAATATGACCCAGAGTCAGCCACACCAATTGACCCTAAGAGTCAGCCACACAACTTGACCCAGAGAGTCAGCCACACCAACTTGCGAGCACATTGACCAAGAGTCAGCCACACCAACTTGACCCAAGAGTCAGCCACACCAACTTGACCCAAGAGTCAGCCACACCAACTTGACCCAAGAGTCAGCCACCCAACTTGACCCAAGAGTCAGCCACACCAACTTGACCCAAGAGTCAGCCACACCAACTTGACCCAAGAGTCAGCCACACGCCAACTGTGACCCAAGAGACAGCCACACCAACTTGACCCAAGAGACAGCCACAGCCAACTTGACCCAAGAGTCAGCCACACCTACACGACCATGTTGGGGCTGACCAACACAACAGGCTAACTTTCCTATACTACACATTTAGGGTTTCAATGTTTAGGTAAAAGTTACAAATCGCTGGGAGGGCTAGATGACAGTCCTAGGTACCGGGTAAGAGCCGGTACGTCCAGGGACCGTATAAGCTTACATTCCACAGCGTACCAGGTGTACCAGGAAGCCTGGTACAGTTCCTCAGCGTACCAGGTGTACTAGGAAGCCTGGTACAGTTCCTCAGGCGTACCAGGTGTACTAGGAAGCCTGGTACAGTTCCACAGACTACCAGGTGTACTAGGAGCCTGGTACAGTTCCCAGCTACCAGGTGTACTAGGAGCCTGGTACAGTTCCACAGACTACCAGGTGTACTAGGAGCTGGTACGTCCAGACGTACCAGGTGTACTAGGAAGCCTGGTACAGTTCCACAGACGTACCAGGTGTACCAGGAAGCCTGGTACAGTTCCACAGACGTACCAGGTGTACTAGGAAGCCTGGTACAGTTCCACAGACGTACAGTTCCTTAGTCACTCCGTTGTATATAGACATAGTGATTGGCTTTTCTCCTGATAGTTCTTCCCTACCAGCTCTCTCGATTTGGCCACTCCGTCAAAAAGCAACGGTTTTGCCAACCCAGAAACGTACAAACCCACCAACCCACCTAACCTCCTGCGGCCGATGCGCAGAAAGCGTCAATATTAGCTGTGCTTAATTATTATTAATAGGTCGCATTGTGACGGAGAGTCGCTTGCATTAAAAAACGGGAACATTTAGCTGAGAGGACGGGTTGATTAGGCTTAAAAAAACACGGAAACTATATACATAATTTAGCAAGTTATTTTACGAGAAGGTTTTTAAAAGTCAACCATTACATTTGAACAACCATTTAAATGTCAAACGGTTATGAGTAAAAACGGTAATACAGTAACCAGCAACTGCGCCGCGAGAACAATGGCGGGCAGGTTGGGAGGGAACGGTGTCCGTTAGTACACTATACACCGTCAATACTGGTGTACTGTGCTGGAATGCACTGTAGTTCACCTGTCTCCCACCACTCTCATGGTGGGCGCTAGTGGTGCTTCCACCAGTCACTTTACACACGGGAGGAAGGGAAGGGGGGGGGGGAGTGAGGGGAAATAAGAGAAGGAAGGAAGTGAAGGGATGGAGAGAACGAGGGAGAGAGGAGAGAGAGGAAGGGAGGGGGAGGGAGAGAGGCAAGAAACCAGCAGCCAGGTCACCAACCCTACATATACACAAACCTTCTATGTTAACTAAGCACTTCCCGCCAGCGACAACAAGCCAATATCACAGTTACCCAAAAATGTATATATATATAAAATATATATATAAACACATACATCTATATATAACAGCTTTGTATCCAGCCCAACATTAGAACAAAACCCGACAACGCCACTCCACTGAAAAGCTTTATATGTAAAAATCCAACACAAAATACCCGGCACGATAGGGACTCCGAGCAACAAGAAAAAACAAGCAACTGTAGCGCGATATATTACTACTGGTTTCCACGTCTAGAGAACAAGCACAGTTGCAACGGAACCTCATTGACCTCCACAAGCACAGTTGCAACGGATCTCATTAACCTCCACAAGCACAACAATTAGTGAATCTTGCCTTCCTTCATATCTACCTGTAGTTAGTACCTAGGGTTCTATGCTCTCCAAGCCAGGCCATAGAGCCAGGCCTATAGAGCCAGGCTTACAGTGGGATAACTTCATTTAACTTTTTTTCTTAAAACATCGGGTACAGCAAGAGGCGACGGCTGAACCCCATTAGCAAGCCAAGAGTTTTTTTCGCATTCCCATAGCTAATGGTGTGATTTACCCACTAGTTGCCATGGAATACGACCCACTAATTGCTTAACAACCAGGTCGAATTAAGGATTGGCGCACAGTCAATCCTCCCCGGACAGGATAGGAACCAAGGACAAATCGCTGGCGAAGCGCAGAGCGAGTGTGTTACCACTGCGCCACCCGCGTTTTTAACAGGCTGTTGTTTGCAACGACCCCGCAAGCCCTTACATCCACTACAACCTCCTTAATCTGGCATTTCTTGCAAGAACCTGTCTAATTTTCTCTTGAACACATCCAGAATTGCACCGTCAATATGGCTTGTTTTGTGGGTGAATATTGAACAGGCGCTGCAAGCCTAAGCCTGTTGGACCAAGCTCTCTCTCTCAAGTCAAGCCTGCCCTCTGGCCGCGCCTGGGGGAGTAGAAGAACTCACAGAACCAGATCCAGGTACAATCCAGGTCGCCGTGGACGTCTCATGGTTAGTGTTCTCTGACTGTGCCTATCCTCTACTCTTCACTGCGGTCAATTCTTCACTGCCTACCATATCTTTCGCTCCATTAAGCAGAAGGCGCGAAATACCTAATAAATCTTGGAAACTGTAGCATCATCTTCTTCTTGAGGTTATCTTGAGATGATTTCGGGGCTTTTAGTGTCCCCGCGGCCCGGTCCTCGACCAGGCCTCCACCCCCAGGAAGCAGCCCGTGACAGCTGACTAACACCCAGGTACCTATTTTACTGCTAGGTAACAGGGGCATAGGGTAAAAGAAAATCTGCCTATTGTTTCTCGCCGGCGCCTGGGATCGAACCCAGGACTACAGGATCACAAGTCCAGCGTGCTGTCCGCTCGGCCGACCGGCTCCCCAGCATCACTGGAGAGGAACAGTTAGAATATTTTCACTAACAAGACCACTCCACCGATACAATCTTGACAAACAGTTTGTCGTTGCTGACAAACTGAAAAGGGGGAGTGTGTGTGTGTGTGTGCTTTCGAGAGCAAAGAAAGTGCAGCTTTGAAGGGTGACGCGCCTGCTCTCCCAACTGCTCATCGGCTTGTTAGTCACGAACTCCAGATTTCAAAGCGTTCTTCAAACACAAAACTGTCCCTGGCCGATGGCCATTTCAGCAATTGGAGAACTGGGAAGGAAGGAGGAAGGAAGGAAGGAAGGAAGGAAGGAAGGAAGGAAGGAAGGAAGGAAGGAAGGAAGGAAGGAGGCGGGAGGATCAGGAGAAAGCGCCAAGCCAGTACAACTAACATATTTCCACGGGTCATTGACCTTGTACGGAGAACACAGGTCATATTTAGCCTGGTGTTACTGACACTGTTGTGTTGGTCGCTACCCAAACTACTGATGTTGCATAAACAATTTCAGAAGTGTGCTGTGTGTGGTTTTTGTTTTGTTTTGCCAAACATGCTGAAGCATCGTTCCAAGCACATACTCAACAAGCATCTTACACACTCAAGCAGGCATTAACACACACACACATTATATATGTGTGTGTGTGTGTGTGTAAATCACGAAAAATAAATACGTGATAAAAAAATGTGACAGTGTCAGACTACGGAGGAAAATTGAAACAGGAATTTCCTTAAGTACTTTCGTATATTAATACATCTTCAGAAGGATATATATATATATATATATATATATATATATATATATATATATATATATATATATATATATATATATATGGATTATTTCTAGGGCGGGCGTGGCTTGGCACGGTCGAACCTAACCTCCACTAGACTAAGAGCTGAGCCAGCAGCTTTCCGCAGGAGAGAGCAGTCTTCCCGCCAGGTTTAACCCGTCCTATTACACACAAAATGGAATTATCCATTCATCATCAACAAACACCGTACACCAGCTAACTAAAAACTGAGGTTATCCGCTCTCTGCTTTCCGTCCGCGCAGACGGGGCGGGGCGGGGCGGGGCGGGGGCGGTGACGGGGGCTCGAGCGGGGGGCTAAGGAACGGGGCGGGGTCGACCCAACAACCCTACATTCATGGCATAGGACTCCCCCCCCACCACCGTCGCTCACCCCCCACCACCGCCCCCCACCACCACCGCCGCCGCCCTCCACCATCCACAACAACTCTCCACCAACAACCCCCATCAACACCCCCCACCCCCCACCACCACCGCCCCATCAACAACCACCCCCCACCCCCCCACCCCTATCCACAAATCTAGTGTCTACTTAAATGGAAATTCGATACAGGGATTGCAACCCGCGACAGCCCGGAGGCATTTTATCGTCTTAATAACGACAGTCGCTAACGATTCAAATTTTAATCAACGGAATAGGGTGTTTGGGAGTGCGGGGGGGGGGGTGTGAGTGGGGGAGGTGAGTGAGGGGGTGAGTGAGTGAGTGGGGGGGAGTGAGTGGGGGTAGGGGGGTAGTGAGTGGGGAGAGAGTTGGGGTGGGAGTGAGTTGGGGGGGGGGAGTGAGTGGCGTGGGTGAGTGGGTGGGGAGCGTGGTGAGTGTGGGGGGGAACGTGGGTGAGTGGGGGGGGAGCGTGGGTGAGTGTGGGGGGGAGCGTGGGTGAGTGTGGGGGGGGGGAGCGTGGGTGAGTGTGTGGGGGGAGCGTGGGTGAGTGTGTGGGGGGGAGCGTGAGTGAGTGTGTGGGGGAGCGTGAGTGAGTGTTTGGGGGAGCGTGGGTGAGTGTGTGGGGGGAGCGTGGGTGAGTGTGAGGGTGGGGAGCGTGGGTGAGTGTGGGGGGGGAGCGTGGGTGAGTGGGGGGGGAGCGTGGGTGAGTGTGGGGGGAGCGTGGGTGAGTGTGGGGGGAGCGTGGGTGAGTGTGTGGGGGAGCGTGGGTAGTGGACTCACCCTTCACCACCACCAACATTCACTGTGAACAACGTTACCATACCCTTCATCAGTTCCAACTGACAAACTCACAATGAAGCCTGTTTCGCACGAAGTAAAAGTTCAGCTCACGCGCTCTCTCGCCATATATACATGTACGCATTTATACCCAGGCTAAAAATACTGAACGGCTACCGTTCAATACCCCACAACAATCCACACCGTAACTCGAACGATGAACGGAGCGCATCGTAGCGGCCGGTCGGCCAATCTGTATGGCCAAATATTGAGGCTAGCCTCGCCCAGCTTTCCAGATGACACATGCGGGAAATGGGAGTGTCATAGGC
>WNGS01081126.1:31881-43769 GCA_020271785.1 Procambarus virginalis | reverse complement strand
CTCAGAGTACATTTAACAGGTAGAGCAGCAGTCACACTCAGCACTTTGGCTTCGGAAAACGACTACACCACCCTGAAACAAGCTGTGCTGGACGCCTACCTTCTCTCCACCGAAAGCTATCGACGAAAGTTTCGTGACTACGTCAAGGCAAGTACCACCACCTTCTTAGAATTTGCTAACACCAAACGAAGATATTTCATGAAATGGCTGGAGGCAGCACATGTCTCTACTTTTTCAGAACTTGTCAACCTCATACTGGTTGAAGAATTTTTGAGACGTGTACCTCCTCCTGTCCGCCTATACTTAGCAGACAAGGAAGAGACGGAATTAGTGAAGTGTGCGAAGTCAGCTGACACTTACAGCCTCATCCACCGGCTGACTCCAGATCCTACCAGAAAGTCTTGGTACAGTTACGAGAAAGCGAGCCCAGATCAAGGTACCTCTCAACTGTACTGCAGGTATTGTAGATTATATGGACACTCCATTGACAAATGTAGCAAGTCCCAATCTAAAGGTAATGTCGAACCCCCTAAGTCTAAAACTACTCACCCTAAGTCCGGTAAGCCTGTAATGAATGTTGGTGTTCATGCTAATGATCTCTCTCTCTTTACCAAGCATCTCTATCCAGGAACTATCTCTACCCGTGGTTCAGATTCAGAGGGACGTTTCGGACTTAAGATCCTAAGGGACACAGCGGCTCTACAATCGATCGTTTGAAATCGGCTGTGCCCAACGTCGCCTACACAGGAGAGACTGTGTTCATCACTGACCTTACTGCTACAACTCCTTATCCACTTGCCCGAGTTTTCCTGGATTGTCCCTTCGTGACCGGTGAAGTCCAAGTCGCCGTCAGGGAAAAGCCTTTCCCATGCCTGGAGTGCAACTTCTCCTGGGCAACGACTTGGCAGAAGACCAACAACCAAACAACCTGATCATCAAGGACATATCCAAGGTAAGCAACTCTGTGGTGGATAACCCGATTTTTGAACATTTCCCAGTAAAGGTTCAAGAGAGTGATGAAGGTTCTCCTCCTGTTATGGTGACCACCCGTGCTCAAGCTGCACGTCCACAGCCAGCCGACTCTACTGCTACCGCTGTCCCTCAGGACCCTTCGAAACTAACCCCTAACCTGACCACGATGGAGTTCCGTAAGTTACAGAGAGATGATCTTACATTGACACCATTATTCTTTCAGGCTGAAACCCAATCCGACAGTGTTCCTGGGTTCTTTATGGAGAACGAAATACTCTATCGCAGGTATAGACCCAGTAAACTGAAGGACGAGGACGATTGGGCAAATGTTGAACAACTAGTGATTCCCACCAGCCTGCGGCCCACGATTCTACACCTGGCCCACGGCGCTTTGTCACACTATGGGTTCAACAAGACTTACCATGGAATTCGACAAGACTACTACTGGCCAGGTATGGTAAACGACGTCAAATCTCATGTCAGTGTAGTAGCCTGGTATAGTGGTGTGGTGTAGTAGCCTGGTATAGTGGTTTAGTAGCCTGGTATAGTGGTGTAGTAGCCTGGTATAGTGGTGTAGTACCATGGTATAGGTGTGTGGTGTAGTTCCCTGGTGTAGTGGTGTGGTGTAGTACGCTTGTGTAGTGGTGTGGTGAAGTATCCTGGTGTAGTACTGTGGTGTAGTACTCTCGTGTAGTGTTGTGGTGTAGTACCCTGGTGTAGTACTGTGGTGTAGTACTCTCATGTATTGGTGTGGTGTAGTAGCCTGGTATAGTGGTTTGGTGTAGTAGCCTAGTAGAGTGGTGTGGTGTAGTACTCTCGTGTAGTGGTGTGGTGTAGTAGCCTGGTATAGTGGTTTGGTGTAGTAGCCTGGTATAGTGGTGTAGTAGCCTGGTATAGTGGTGTGGTGTAGTAGCCTGGTGTAGTGGTGTGGTGTAGTACCCTGGTGTAGTGGTGTAGTGTAGTAGTCTGGTATAGTGGTGTGGTGTAGTAGCCTGGTATAGTGGTGTGGTGTAGTAGCCTGGTGTAGTGGTGTGGTGTAGTAGTCTGGTATAGTGGTGTGGTGTAGTTGCCTGGTATAGTGGTGTGGTGTAGTAGTCTGGTATAGTGGTGTGGTGTAGTAGCCTGGTATAGTGGTGTGGTGTAGTACCCTCGTGTAGTGGTGTGGTGTAGTAGTCTGGTATAGTGGTGTGGTGTAGTTGCCTGGTAGAGTGGTGTGGTGTAGTACCCTGGTGTAGTGGTGTGGTGTAGTAGTCTGGTGTAGTGGTGTGGTGTAGTAGCCTCTAGTAATCTAGTATAGTGGCATGGTGTAGTAGCCTGGTATAGTGGTGTGGTGTAGTACCAAGTTTAGTGGTGTGGTGTAGAAGCCTGGTATAGTGGTGTGGTGTAGTACCCAGGTGTAGTACCCTGGTATAGTGGCATGGTGTAGTACCCTGGTGTAGTGGTGTGGTGTAGTAGCGTGGTGTAGTGGCTTGGTGTAGTAGCCTGGTGTATTGGCATGGTGTAGTAGCTTGGTGTAGTGGCTTGGTGTAGTAGCCTGGTGTATTGGTGTGGTGTAGTACACTGGGGTAGTGGTGTGGTTTAGTAGCTTTGTGTAGTGGCATTGTGTAGTAGTTTGGCATAGTGGTGTCGTGTAGTAGCCTGGTATAGTGGTGTGGTGTAGTACCCTGGTGTAGTCGTGTGGTGTAGTAGCCTGGTATAGTGGCATGGTGTAGTTGCCTGGTATAGTGGTGTGGTGTAGTAACCTGGTATAGTGTTGTGGTGTAGTACCCTGGTGTAGTGGTGTGGTGTAGTAGCCTGGTATAGTGGTGTGGTGTAGTACCCTGGTGTAGTGGTGTGGTGTAGTAGCCTGATATAGTGGTGTGTAGTAATCTAGTATAGTGGCATGGTGTAGTAGCCTGGTATAGTGGCGTTGTATAGTAGCCTAGTGTAGTGGCGTGGTGTAGTACACTGGGGTAGTGGCATGGTGTAGTTGCCTGAAATAGTGGTGTGGTGTAGTACCCTGGTATAGTAGTGTGGTGTAGTACCCTGTTGTAAAGGTGTGGTGTAGTAACCTGGTATAGTGGTGTGGTGTAGTACCCTGGTGTAAAGGTGTGGTGTAGTACCCTGGTGTAGTTGTGTGGTGTAGTAGCCTGGTGTAGTGGCATGGTGTGGTAGTTTGGTATAGTGGTGTGTTTGTAATAGTCTGGTATAGTGGTGTGGTGTAGTACCTTGGTGTAGTTGCATGGTGTAGTAGCCTGGTATAGTGGCGTGGTGTAGTAGCCTGGTATAGTGGTGTGGTNCCCTCTGAAATGACGAGGGCGCTGTCTTTAACCCAAACGGCATCCTACGGAATGGATACGTGTGCCTACCATCCGAGAATGCTGTTTTATCCCTATCCTGTTCTGCCACTGGAATCGCCCAATACGCTGATTTCGCGTAAGAGTTAAGAAATACTTAGCAGCACCAATGATCTATTATCTCCTGTATTCGGGGGCAACAGATACACATCACCCTTAGTTTTTCGTTCACCTTCCGGTAGTCAACACAGAAACGAAATACCGTCCGGTTTCGAACTAGCACAACAGGAGAGAGCCACGGTGACGTACTAGGCTCTATCACGCCTGTGTCAACATTTTCTGGCACTCCTCCCTGATAACGTTCTTTGGCTGTTCCGGCAACCTCCACTGTCTCGTGTACACAGGCAATGATCACAAGTTGGAATGGTGTGCTCAATCTTATCAAGGAGACCAATCTGGTCATCCTCTGTCGCAAATAATTTCGGGAATTTTCGCAAAACTCCTCTCAGTGCCCTATCCGCTGTGTAACATGTTGCAAATCAAGTGCTGAAATTATTTTTCTACTTCTACATTCTGTGCAACATTTCTCGTCTCGCACTGCACTTGGATGGATTTTTAGTATCTAACATGTTCAATGCACTACATTGTGCAGTGATGGTTGGCGTCTCAGCTGACTCATGGCGAAAGATTTCTGTGTCCTCCACCATGGTTCCCTAAGATACTCTATCACCTGCCCTGAAGCGAAAAGTCTTATGTGAAAGATTGACAACTGGAATGAGTGCACCTTATCGAGCACTACAATTAAGTGATGAGGAATTAATAAGCTATCACATCTCTCAGCCACCTGAAGGGTGGTACCTGGTTGTATGTGACGTCCCACGGCTACTTTAATAAATTTAACAGAATGTGGTGGGCAACCTGTTTAGTCAATGCATGCAATGCTCATGACCCTCTTAACTGTGTCTGGAAGTGACTTAAAAATCAATTTTGGATAGTGCGCATTATATTTCTGCTTCCTCTTAATTGAAGCTACAACTGGGGGATGGTCGATCATCTCCACTGGGTAGGAAGTCGTCCCAACCGCAACCTGCAGTTCCTAGCCCTTTTTGAGAAGACAAGGAATAATCAAATCGCAACAGAAAATCAGTTCCCATTAAGATGTGACCAGGAAATCAAGGTTCTCTACGATTGTACATGTGTGAGGCTGCAATTCCCCATCAATTTAAAAATTAACTGTACCTTGACCTACGATCTCAATCTTTTCCCCATTGACCGCTGTTAATGTCTTTGCGCAAAGTTTAAGACGTGTATCCTTAAAATTTCTGAAGGCTGACTTCTTAATTACAGTTGCTGGCTTCCTGTATCAACAAAAGCTGTCTATCTTACACTTCCACTTTCACCTCAAAAGTGGCCTACCATCACTAGGAGCCTGCTTTCATGCTTTTGTAGTAGTGACTTTACAGTCCCTCTGCATATGCCCGCGATTCCCGCAGGAGTAACACCTCCGCGGATCTCTGTTGGTACCGCGCGGGCGGCTCGAACTTGCAGCTGAGGGCTGCTTCCAGCCTGATGAACCCGCGCTACAGTTACTCAGCTTGCCCCCCCCCCCCCCGCCTAGCAACAATTCAACGACTAAGTGATCGCACACTTAGTGGAGGTTGAGTCGCCTCTAGTCTTAATTGTTGCTATAAGCTGCGTGTCACTCTGTTAGAATCTAGACGGTCGAGACCCCTAGGCTAGGCGCGGTACAGCGAGCCAGTAGGAGCAATATAGGATTAAGTCGAGTGTATCTTTGAAATAAGTAGAATTAAATTTATAAAGTAATTCGTTTAATTGCCTTTTTCTAGAGATTACAATTTTTTTTCCCTAAAATTCAATCCTGGTTCAATTTTATTTAGTGTTCAGTATTTTCGTGTATATTAGGCTAAGTGCGTACATTAAGTTTTGCTATTCCTTATTATAATTAGTCTATGTCAGAGGCGTTGGTTCTAGAGCGTAGTTAACCCTCTGGACTTAGGGCTATAGGTCGGTCACGATAGTTAAGTGAAGCAGTTTATGTTCAGGAATAGTAATTTTCATTGTAAATGTTTGATGGAGCTAGTGAAAATATTTCTAAGAATTTGGGATAAGTTTTCGGCTAAGTCAACGTGGAAAGTCGTTAACTGTAATTAATTTGTTTTCGTGGGTCACGTATATGATCTGGGCATCATTAGGATTCTTCAGTCGATGCGAGTGACATTTTTCTAGTTTTACCAGTAAGACTTGTGAATTGTGTTTTTTAGACTTAGATTTTTTTTTTGGAAACGTAGGTGGAAAATTTCTAAGTCCAGCTTGGGCTAGAATGTACATTTTTGCGGAAAATCAAATTCTCTTATTCGTGTATTTCTGGGGCAAACCCTCTAGTGCGCGCAAGGGAAGTAATTCTGTTCTTAAGCATTAAACAGTGATAATACATTTTGGCCGAATTAGTTATTTTTCGAGAAAATCGTGTTGTAATTTTGTCAGAGTCCACTTGAGGTGAAAATCTGGATTTTGCCGAAAAATTCAAATTAATGAGTGTTGCAACCCCCCAATGTGTCAGTATTGTTTGTATACAGCGTCAGTATTAAATAACAGCGTAATTGTATCTGGGAACAAGAAACCCATTTTGCGAATTAAGGGGGATTTTACGATTGTTGGGGTGATAGAATTTTTTTTTCCAATGCAAAATTTGGCAGAGTCCAGCACTGAGTAAAACGCAAGTTTTGGTGAAAATCAAATTTTGACAAGACAATATGTCCTGGGAGTTTATATTAATAGCTAGAGCGGATTATTACGTAAAAATAGTTATTTTCCTTCAGAACAAAAAGGTGATTTTTCAGCGTTTAAGCGAAAAAGCGCGGGACTTAGTTTTTTCAGCGCAGCTGCCCTGCTCCATCAGTCATCAGTGGCCACGCTGCTCATTTAAAGTGCGTTTAGTATTCAAGTACAATAAATATTCTTTATTAATCCATCACGAGTGCTGCGCGTTAGTTATTTATCTTTTTAAATTGTTTATATAAATTAGATTCTTTAATTTTTTTTAACGTAAAAGACTTAGGTTTTCAGTGATAGAACTGTGGGTTATTTCAAGGTCAGACACGAGTGCGGGGCAGACGCTCATTCATCGAATTCACTTCAGCGATTCTCTCGATTAATCGTTGTATTTCCTATTTTGGGAATTTCGTTGGTTTTCGCTTACGGAGAGTTGTTATTATTCTTTATTTTGTGTAAGTTCACGGTTGTAGTGAGTCCGGGTAGAGGGTGTATAGAAGGGTAGCTACAAGAGACATGGCACACGAGTAATCACAGGACATGTTTAACCCAGACAGTCACCAGTCAGTGGGGACCAGTGGGGAGGATGTGTAGAGGATAGCACCTCTTCCGACACCACTGGGGACCGCTCGGGTAGCCCAGCTGACGTCACAGGTGGGGTCAGTGGGACTGAGGCGACAGGGTCACGGGTTCTGCATGGGACTGGGCAGCCGAGGGTATCTTTCCTTGCCAGTACAGATACAATTATTAATATGAGTGGGGAGTCTCGCGAGGATTCGTCCCAAGAGTGGGGGGAGCCGTCTTGGGTTACCCCACACATAACATCGACGCCACACCAACAGCAGGAACTACCTCACAGAACAACACACAATACCTTGGTACACCTCACCCATCACTACAACAACCTCAACCTCACCCCCTATACCCACCCCATCCTCAATTCCTATACCCACCCCATCCTCATTTCATATACCAACCCCACTACCACCCACAGGAAGTTCACTACCACCCACAGGATGAGTATAGGTTCCACTACCACCTACAGGATGGGTATGGGGTTCACCGCCCACAGGATGGGTATGGGGTCCACTGCCGCCCACTGGATGGGTATGGGGTGCATTACCGCCAAAAGGATGGGTGTGGGGTCCACTACCACCCACAGGGTGTGTATGGGGCCCACTACCACCCACAGGATAGGTATGGGGTCCACTACCACCCACAGGATGGGTATGGGGTCCACCGCTGACATGATGGTATTGTGTCCACCGCCCAAGGGATGGGTATGGGGTCCACTACCGCCCACATGATGGGAACAGGGTCCACTACCACACACAAGATAGGTATGGGGTCCACTACCGCCCAGAAGGATAGGCATGAGGTGCTCATCCGCCCACAGGATGGATATGGGGTCCACTACCGCCCACATGATGGGTATGGGGTCCACAACCACCCACAGGATATGCATGGGGTGCTCTTCCGCCCACAGGATGGGTGTGGGGTTCACCACCACCCATAGGATAAGAATGGGGTCACTACCGCCCACATAATGGGTATGGGGTCCACCACTGCCCAGTTGGAGGGTATGGGGTCCACCACCCACAGAATGGGCATGGGCGAACTACTGCCCCAGGATGGATATGGGATCCACTACCACCCACTGGATGGATATAGGGTCCAAGACCACCCATGGGATGGGTATGGGGTACACTAGCACACACAGGATGAGTTTGAGGTCCACTACCGCCCACGGGATGGGTATGGGGTACACTACCACTACAGGATGGGTATGGGGACTACTAACACCCACGGATGGGTATGGGTCCACTAACACGCAGAGGATGGGTATGAGGTCCACTACCACCCACAGGATGGGTATGGGGTCCACTAAAACCCACAGGATGGGTATGAGGTCCACTACCACCAACAGGATGGGTATGGGGTCCACTAACACCCACTTGATAGGTATGGGGTCCACTACCACCCACACAATGGGTATGTGGTCCACTACCGCCCACAGGATAGGCATAGGGTGCACTTCTGCGCACAGGATTGGTACGGAGTCTACTACCACCCTCAGGATGGATATGGGGTCCGCAACCATCCACATGATGGGTATGGGGTCCACTACCACTCATAGGATAAGTATTGGGTCCACGTCTGCCCACAGGATGGGTGTGGAGTCCACTACCGCCTTCAGGATGGGTACAGGGTCCACTACTGCTCACAGGATGGGTATGGGGTCCACTACCGCCCACAGGATGGGTCTGGTGTCCAATACCGCCCACAGGACGGGTATGGGGTGCACTACCGCCGACAGGATGGGTATAAGGTCTACTACCACCCACGAGATGGGCACGAGGTCCACTACCCAGCAAACAATTTCAAGTGTCCACAACATTATTGGAAAGTTTTTGAAAGGATTGGAAACGTTTGTTTTCAAGAATCAGTTACGTTATTTTGTGTGGAATTAAATAGGTTTCCAAAACTTTTAACCAAAATCTACGTACCTAACACTAATTTGAAACGTTGTGACCCCTTTTGTACCCTAATTTAAAACTTTGTGACCCCTTTTTTCTTAATTTGAAACTTTGTGACCCTTTTTGTACCCTAATTTGAAACTTTGTGACCCCTTTTATAAATTGTTTCATTTTAAAATGCTCATATATAAATACAATAGGAAATGAAATAAAATACAAATATATATTTCTACATTTGGTAAAATAAAGCATCATAATAAAGGTGGGTTCATCATTTTTTTCATTTATCATTTGTAGTAGCGCAGTGTAGTGGCTTGGTGAAGTAGCGTGGTGTAGTGGCATGGTGTAGTGGCGTGGTGTAGTAGCCTGCTGTAGTAGCCTGGTGTAGTGGCATGGTGTAGTTGCCTGGTGTTGTAGCCTAGTGTAGTAGTCTGGTGTAGTGGTGTGGTGTAGTAGCCTGGTGTAGTAGCGTGGTTTAGTAGCCTAGTGAAGGGGCATGGTGTAGTGGTGTGGTGTATTAGCCTGGTATAGTCGCATGGTGTAGTGCGTGATGTAGTAGCTTGGAATAGTGGTGTGGTGTAGTACCCTTGTGTAGTGGCGTGGTCTAGTAGCCTGGTATAGTGGTGTGGTGTAGTTGCCTGGTATAGTGGTGTGGTGTAGTTGCCTGGTATAGTTGCATGGTGTAGTAGCCTGGTATAGTGGTGTGGTGTAGTTGCCTGTATAGTGGCATGGTGTAGTAGCTTGGTATAGTGGTGTGTGTGTAGTTGCCTGGTATAGTGGTGTGGTGTAGTTGCCTGGTTACAGTGGTGTGGTGTAGTGCCTGGTATACTGGCATGGTGTAGTAGCCTGGTATAGTGGTGTTGTGTAGTAGTCTGGTATAGTAGCATGGTGTAGTAGCCTGGTGTAGTTGCATAGTGTAGTACCCTGGTGTAGTGTCGTGGTGTAGTAGCCTGGTATAGTGGCGTAGTGTAGTACCCTGGTTGTAGTGTCGTGGTGTAGCCTGTTGTAGTGGCGTGATTTAGAAGCCTGTTGTAGTGGCGTGATTAGTAGCCTGGAGTAGTGGCATAGTGTACTAGCCTGGTGTAGTTGCATGGGTGTAGTGTCATGGTGTAGTGATTTGGTGTAGTAGCATGGTGCAGTGGCATGGTGTAGTAGCCTGGTGTAGTAACGTGGTTAGTAGTCTGGTGTAGTAGCCTGGTGTAGTGGCATGGTGTTGTTTGCCTGGTGTAGTAGCCTGGTGTAGTAGTCTGGTGTAGTGGCGTGGTGTAGTAGCGTGGTATAGTCGCGTGGTGTAGTAGCCTGGTGTAGTGGTGTGGTGTAGTTGCCTGGTATAGTGGCATGGTGTAGTAGCCTGTATAGTGGTGTTGTGTAGTAGCTGGTATAGTGGTGTTGTGTAGTAGCCTGGTGTAGTGGCGTGGGTAGTAACCTGGTGTAGTGTCGGGTGTAGTAGCCTGGTATAGTGGTGTGGTGTAGTAGCCTGGTATAGTGGTGTGTGTAGTAGCCTGGTATAGTGGTGTTGGGTAGTACCCTGGTGTAGTGGCATGGTATAGTAACCTGAAAAAGTGGTGATGTGTAGTAGCCAGGGATAGTGGTGTGGTGTAGTAGCCTGGTATAGTGGTGTAGTAGCCTGGTATAGTAGTGTGGTGTAGTAACCTGGTATAGTGGTGTGGTGTAGTAACCTGGTATAGTGGTGTGGTGTAGTAGCCTGGTATAGTGGTGTGGTATAGTAGCCTGGGATAGTGGCATGGTGTAGTAGCCTGGTATAGTGGTGTAGTAGCATGGTATAGTGGTGTGGTGTAGTAGCCTGGTATAGTGGTGTGGTGTAGTAGCCTGGTATAGTGGCGTGATGTAGTAACCTGGTATAGTGGTGTGGTGTAGTAGCCTGTAATAGTGGTGTGGTGTAGTAGCCTGGTATAATGGTGTGGTGATGTAGCCTGGTATAGTGGTGTGGTGTATTAGCCTGGTATATTAGCATGGTGCAGTTGCCTGGTATAGTCGTGTTGTGTAGTAGCCTGGAATAGTGGTGTCGTGTAGTAGCCTGGTGTAGTGGTGGTGTAGTATGCTGGTGTACTGGCGTGGTGTAGTAGCCTGGTATAGTGGCATGGTGTAGTAGCCTGGTATAGTGGCGTGGTGTAATAGCCTGGTGTAGTGGCGTGGTGTAGTGCCGCGTGTAGTGTCGTGGTGTAGTACCCTGGTGTAGTGGCGTGGTGTAGTACCCTGGTGTAGTAGCATGGTTTAGTAGCCTGGTATAGTGGTGTGTAGTAGCCTGGTATAGTGGTGTGGTGTAGTAGCCTGGTGTAGTAGCGTGGTGAAGTAGCCTGGTATAGTCATGTGGAGTAGTAGCCTGGTATATACGTGTGGCATAGTAGCCTGGTATAGTGGTGTGGTGTTGTAGCCTGGTATAGTGGTGTGGTGTAGTAGCTTAGTATAGTGTTGTGGCATAGTACCCTGGTGCAGTGGTGTGGTGTAGTTGCCTGGTATAGTGGTGTGGTGTAGTAACCTGGTATAGTGGCGTGGTGTAGTACACTAGTGTTGAGGCGTGGTGTAGTTCCCTGATGCTGTGGTATGGTGTAGTAGCCTGTTGTAGTGGTGTGGTGTAGTAGCCTGGTATTGTGGTATGGTGTAGTAGCCTGGTGTAGTGGTGTGGTGTAGTAGCCTGGTATAGTGGTGTGGTGTAGTAGCCTGGTATAGTGGCGTGGTGAAGCACCCTGGTGTAAAGGTGTGGTGTAGTAGCCTGGTAAAGTGGTGTGGTGTAGAAGCCTGGTATAGTGTGTAGTAGCCTGGTATAGTGGTGTAGTAGCCTGGTATAGTGGTGTAGTAGCCTGGTATAGTGGTGTGGTGTAGTAGCCTGGTAAAGTGGTGTGGTGTAGTTGCCTGGTATAGTGGCATGGTAGTAGCCTGGTATAGTGGTGTTGTGTAGTAGCCTGGTATAGTGGTGTTGTGTAGTAGCCTGGTGTAGTGGCGTGGTGTAGTAACCTGGTGTAGTGTCGTGGTGTAGTAGCCTGGTATAGTGGTGTGGTGTAGTAGCCTGGTATAGTGGTGTGGTGTAGTAGCCTGGTATAGTGGTGTTGGGTAGTACCCTGGTGTAGTGGCATGGTATAGTAACCTGAAAAAGTGGTGATGTGTAGTAGCCAGGGATAGTGGTGTGGTGTAGTAGCCTGGTATAGTGGTGTAGTAGCCTGGTATAGTAGTGTGGTGTAGTAACCTGGTATAGTGGTGTGGTGTAGTAACCTGGTATAGTGGTGTGGTGTAGTAGCCTGGTATAGTGGTGTGGTGTAGTAGCCTGGGATAGTGGCATGGTGTAGTAGCCTGGTATAGTGTGTAGTAGCATGGTATAGTGGTGTGGTGTAGTAGCCTGGTATAGTGGTGT
>WNGS01081126.1:0-30881 GCA_020271785.1 Procambarus virginalis | reverse complement strand
TTGCCCAGTTTGGATAGTCTGTTGATAGTTAGGGAGGTGACGCCGTCCTGGCAAGCCAGTAATCCGGCAGTAGCGTGAAGGGGTGGTCGAGGTAGACATGGGTTAAGATCAGTCCTTGGTGTTGGATATTTTTAGTTATTTCTCTGGTTAGATGATTGGTTAGATGTATTCCCTTTTACGTATTCATGTTCTGGTGATATTGCTCATGCCTCACTAAGAAGTTTTATGTTAATGTTAATGCAAGTTAAAGAATGTTTCTGTTTTTCTTACGTACTATTTAATTGTTGTTTTGTCCCCCTTAGCACAATATATTGTTCCCCTTTTTTATTCAGTGACTTTTTGATACCCCTAGACGTTTGTGGCAAGGCCGATTTAATATTACTTTAACACTGCTGGGTGAAGACCATATTTAGACTCAAGGGTGGTGACATATGGGGGCCTGTCCGGGAGAGTGCTTATTGATGCTTAAACCATTAATTCCCTGTACTGTTGTACAATTAACAATGCTAATTAATTAGCAATTGCCTTCCTAGGTTCTGTGATTGTCTAGTGATACCTAATCAAGCCTGTGAACGGATAATTGTTTCAATCTGAGCTGCGTGAAACCTTTTTACGATTTGAGAAGTGTTCAGCTTGTGCCAGGGGCCAAGCATATATTTCAGTGTTGTTCAAAGTAAGTTGTGATTATTGAGCCAACCATGGAGGATCAGGTTGTTGAGCTGGTAGAGCAGCCACATCTGGTAAAATAAAGACTTAACGAAGTCTGGTTTGTTATTGCTGGCTGATAAATTGAATATAGCAGTTTCCAGAAAATGTTGAAAGCTCAAGTGTTAAGAGTTATTGTCACACACTTGGTGGAGGAAGAGAGACTTGACGAGGAGTGTTTGGAAGAGTTAGCAGAAGAGTCAAGTGACCAGGTGGCAATCTTAAAGTTGGAGATGGAGACAAATTAGAAATGGCTAGGCTGGAAGCAGATAAGGAAAGGTTGGAGTTGCAGAACCAGCAAAAATCTTGAGTGGCAGCAGATAAGGAAAGGTTGAGGCTCAGTTACAACTAGCCAAGCAACAGACTAACAGTTAGAAATTCGGCAGAGTATGGCTGAAAATAATAACAGATTGGAACAGCAGAGGATTGCGGCAGGTTTGGGTAACACTAGTAATAATCCAGAGAGTACAAATAGTTTTTCTAAGTACAGTAAACATGTAGATTTGCCTAAGTTTAATGAAGAAGATCCAGAAATATTTTTCTTGCATTTTGAGAAATTAGCCGTCAGCATGAACTGGCCTTTTGATCAATGGGTTAGCATTTTACAAGGACAATTGAAGGGTAAAGCTCAAGAGGTATTTGCTTCTTTGCCTATTGAGACTTCTTTCGATTTTACATTTGTTCAGCAAAGTATTTTAAATGCTTACCAGCAGATCCCAGAGGCACATAGAATAAAATTCAGAAGTTTAAAAAGAGCACATAACCAGACTATTTCTGACTTTGTAAGAGTAAAATTAAATCACTTTAACAGATGGTTAAAAGCACTTAAGATTACAGAGTTTGAGACTTTGAGAGACCTCATAGTACTTGAGGAAGTAGTGGGATGTCTACCAGAGAAATTAGCTTTGTTTATGGCTGAAAATAAACAAACCACTGATCTTAATAAATTAGCCAAGCTAACTGATGAGCATGAACTACTTACTAAAGTGCCTTTTAGAGCACCCCTTAATCATTTCAAGGCTAAAACTAATCATTATGATTTCCAGACTCGACCAGCTACTTCACCTTCTCCCCTTAACCCTTCTCCTGTAAAGCCTAAATTTGAGAAACAACCGACAGGGTTGTCAACCGCATTAATGTAGTGAATAAGCCTGCAGTGGGTACGGCTATTCCGACCACTAGCAGGTATTGCACGCATTGCAGAAGAGGTCATGTGGTAAATTCATGTTATGCTTTGCACCCAGAGTTGAGACCAACTGGTCTAATTATGAGTAGGGGTTTGCAAACCAGTAATGCCAATGTTGCTTCAGTCATGCCCAAGTGGATGACTAATTTTGATCCATACCTACATTCGGGAACCCTATTATGTACTAGTGGAACCTGGAAACCAGTTCAGTTGTTAAGAGACACTGGTGCTTCCCAGTCTGTAATTTCTCGCCGTGTTCTTACTGATGTTAGCACAGAAGACACTGGAGAGGTAGTGTTATTGCAGGGACTTGGAGGGCATATCCAGAGTGTACCACTAATTAAGGTTAACCTGAATTCTTCTATTACACCAGGTTGGTGCACTGTAGCAGTCAGTGAGCAGTTGCCCATTCCTGGGATTGATATAATTGTAGGTAATGATTTTGACAAGTGTCAATTTATTGGGACCGATTGTCCTGTTATGTATACTAAACCTAATGCAGTACTGGCTCAACCAGATGAGGATGATGGTGTCATTTATCCAGCCTGTGTTGTGACCAGATCCATGGGTAAGCAGAATGTGGTAAGTCCTGCTACTACCAAGGTGGATGTTCTAGAGGCCAGGACCCCTTCAGACAGGGAGGTGGAGGTGGACCTTGAAGATACATTTATAGCTCACATGGATGACGAGAGTGAGACCGGTGCCAAAGCCCTAATTTATTCTGACCCAGATGGTCTGGAAGATGTGGCCCAGGTACCACTTCCTCGCCCGCTCGCTCCAGTTGGAGAGTTCCAGACCTTGCGTAAGTTACAGAGTACTGATCCCAGTCTAGCTGAGTGTTATGCAGAAGCAGCCGACTCCATTGATACTTTAGAGGAGAGTACGGGTTGTTATTTCAAGGATCAATGTCTGATGAGAAGATGGAGACCATCAGGAACTCCCTCATCAGAGGATTGTGAGTTTAAAACCCAGCTCGTTGTGCCAACAGAGTATAGGGAGCAAGTATTGCAAGCTGCTCATGATGACCTGATGGGAGGCCATCAAGGCATTACCAGTATGTATCATAAGATCTGTAAACTTTTTTATTGGCCTAAACTTAAAAAAGATGTGGTCAGATATTGCCACAACTGTGTTGTGTGTCAAACTGTTGGTAAGCCAAATCAGACTGTGCCACGAGCACCATTATACCCTATTGTAGTGCCAGAAGAGCCTTTTACTCATGTGGTACTGGATTGTGTCGGACCTTTACCCCGTACCAAATCCGGAAATATGTATATGTTTACAATTTTATGTATGACCACCAGGTTTCCTGAAGCGTATGCTTTACGTAATATTAGAGCTTCTACCATTATACGGCAGTTGAAACGATTCTTCTCATTATTTGGTATGCCCCGTGTAATTCAAACTGATAATGGGAGTAAATTTTGTTCCACCACTTTTAAAAATTTCTGTAGCATGTTTGGTATAAAACAATTTTTCAAGTCCTTACCATCCTCAGAGTCAGGGGGAATCGAGCGGTTCCACCAAACTCTCAAGAAAATGTTGAAGGCAACTGGGGAAGATTCACCCAGACATTGGGATGATAATCTGCCATTTGTTTTATTTGCGGCTAGAGATGGATTGCACAGTGCACTAGGCTGTTCTCCATTCGAGCTTGTATTCGGACATCAGGTGAGAGGACCTTTAAAGATGTTGTACGAAAAACTATTAGGAGATGTTACAGCCAGGCAGAGTGAGCGTTACCTGACGGATGTCAAGAGAAAGTTGTCCAGAACGAGGGAGTTGGCCTTACGACATCTAGGTGAACAACAACAGGAAATGAAGCGGAAGTATGACCAGAGGTTCAAGGCCAAACTCAGAGTTTTTGAGCCAGGAGATATGGTATTGGTCTTGAAGCCTCGCATGGGTACGTCTATGTCTAATAAATTCGCAGGACCGTATCAAGTAGTCAAACGTCTTGGGGAGGTTACTTACAAAGTCTGCCATCCCAAGCAGAAACGACAGACTATGAGTGTACATGTAAACCGATTGAAGGCTTATTGCGGGCCTAGTATTGTGGCTTGTTGTGTTGCCGAGAAGGAAATTCCTGAAGAATCAAGTATGGCTGAGGAAGTTAGTAATGCTTATTTGTCTAATTCCAGTAGTTCCGGGGAAGAATTGAGTCATTTGCAGGAGGAGGAGAGAGCAGAGTTCAAGAACCTTTTGGAGGTGTCTTCTAGCTTGTTTGGGGAGGTCCCCACTCAAACTTCTCTCATTACTCACGATATCACCCTGACAAATGTGACTCCAATTCGGTTGCACCCTTATCGAGTGACACCCGAGAAACGTCGTATCATCCAGGAGGAGGTTGATTATCTTCTTCGACATGGGTTCATCAGACCCAGTCAGAGTTCCTGGAGTTCGCCATGCCTCTTAGTACCAAAACCGGAAGACAAGTGGAGATTAGTAGTGGATTATAGAAAACTCAACCAGGTAACTGTAGTTGATGTCTATCCGTTACCTTTATTAGAAGAATGTGTTGATACTATAGGTCATGCCAACTTTGTATCTAAATTAGACTTATCTAAGGGTTATCATCAGATACCTCTTACGGATTTTGCCAGGGAAGTGACCGCATTTATCACTCCTGATGGAGCTTACGAGTTTAATGTAATGCCGTTTGGATTAAGGAATGCTCCAGCCACGTTTCAGAAATTAATGAATTCTTTGTTGAAAGATGTGCCAGACTGTAGGGCATATTTGGATGACATTGTGATTTTTAGTAAAAATTGGGTAGATCATATGTCTAGTTTAAAGAAATTGTTCTGTATATTGCAACATGCTAATTTGACTGTCAATATGAAGAAATGTAGTTGGGCTAAAGGAACTATAGTGTATTTAGGACATGAGGTTGGACAAGGAAGGATAGTCCCATTGCACGATAAGATTCAGGCAATTGTGGAGTACCCAGTCCTAACCAACAAGAAGTCTGTGCAAAGATTTATTGGAATGTGTGTGTATTATAGGAGGTATTGTAAAAACTTTTCTATTGTTGCTGCACCCATAACAAATCTTTTAAGGAAACAGGTAAAATTTAAGTGGACGCAGGAGTGTCAGAACTCTTTTCAGAAGTTGAAAGGAATTCTCTCTACTTCACCTGTGTTAGCTAGTCCACAGTATGATAAACCTTTTATTCTTCACATAGACGCCTCAGATTTAGGAGCAGGTGCTGTTTTGTTCCAAGTAGGACCAGATGGGTTAGAACATCCTGTTTATTATTTTTCACGTAAGTTTGACAGGACACAAATTAATTACTCTGTAGTTGAGAAAGAGGCACTTTGTTTAATACTGGCAGTGAAGAAATTTGAGACATATTTGTCAGGAAATGATGTAGTAGTATATACGGATCATAACCCATTGACATTTATCAACTCTATGAAGTGTAAAAACCAGAGAATACTTAGATGGTCATTGATACTGCAGGAGTTCAATATTGTAATTCATCATATTCCTGGGAGGCAAAATGTTATTGCTGATGCCTTATCCAGAGGATTTCCTGTTGCAGTGCCATAATCTGTAGTGTTCTTTATTCATGAGATGTATGTACATTTTGTAAATTTTGTTTCTGTGTGAAATTCTTTGCTTAGTTGACGTATTTTTATGCTGTAATTTTTTCATGGGTTATTTCATGCAGTCAAAAAAATGAAATCAACTTGCAGTTCATTTCATTTTTTTCTTAGGGGCCGGGAGGGATGTCACGAATCTTGCCAAAGATTCATTCATTCTCTCATTCATTCGTTTTAAGATTCATTCATTACTATCTTATTCTCTAATTAATATGAGAAATTGTATCTAGTATGAGAAATTTTATATTATATGATTATATATTATAACACTATATATTGTATGAAGTTTTCGTGTTACAATGCTCATGTATTTCTCCGTGGGCAGTTGACCAGTTTGGATAGTCTGTTGATAGTTAGGGAGGTGACGCCGTCCTGGCAAGCCAGTAATCCGGAAGTAGCGTGAAGGCGGTGGTCGAGGGTAGTCATGGGTTAAGATCAGTCCTTGGTGTTGGATATTTTTAGTTATTTCTCTGGTTAGATGATTGGTTAGATGTATTCCCTTTTACGTATTCATGTTCTGGTGATATTGCTCATGCCTCACAAAGAAGTTTTATGTTAATGTTAATGCAAGTTAAAGAATGTTTCTGTTTTTCTTATGTACTATTTAATTGTTATGTTTTGTCCCCCTTAGCACAAATATATTGTTCACATTTTTTATACAGTGATTTTTTGATACCCCTAGATGTTTGTGGCAAGCCCGATTTAATATTACTTTAACACTGCTGGGTGAAGAACCATATTTAGACTCAAGGGTGGTGACATACTCCTGCCAGTTGGCATAGGTAATCCGCTAGAAATCCTTCACCAGGTTTTCAAATGCTGCCGAGGACAGGATGGCTGGAACAGTTGCTGTGCGAATGTGGAGGCCCCCAAGTCTGACGAGAAGGGAGGCTTATTTCCACTGTTGGTTACTGAAAGAATTTTAAAGGCTTTATCTAACAGTGATTTCAGTAAGTAGTCATATTCACCTAGCTTAAGACTATTGTTAGATGATGAATGTTATGGCATCAACCCCGTTGCTGGAGTGTGGAGTGACGATTTCGGCGCCATCTATGGACCTGCACTCCAACTCCCAGGTATTAGGTGAGTCGCAGACAACGCCATCTGTTGGTGCTGGTGTGGCATAGGTGAAAGGCTCCTGTTTCATACCTCAGTTAGGAGGTAAGGTCGGTGATGATGACCTCTGGTGGGTGGCATAACAAATCAACTGGTGGGTGGCATAACAATGTCAACTGGTGGGTGGCATAACAATGTCAACTGGTGGGTGGCAAACCAATGTCAACTGGTGGGTGGCATAACAATATCAACTGGTGGGTGGCATAACAATATCAACTGGTGGGCGGCATAACAATATCAACGCCATCTAGGTTGTGCATGCGATTACAATTTCAGTTCCACAGTGAATGATGTCATCCTAAGGTCACCCAGTATACTGTCTAGCTGGCTAATAATGTTCATGTTCACAGAGGTGACGTGATGAAGCGATTGCGGTGTGGAAAACAGTTCACCTTGGGCGGTCCTGAACTCCTGACTAGGTCCTGTGAGAGGACAAAGTGGCCACCGTTGGTAGTAGCAGTGTGTTAGCTGCTGGACACACTTATGTCCAGCAGCATACAATACTTATGTTGTGTTGTATGGACCTAAATACCCGGGATTTAGCCACGAGGAATTATGAGACGACAGTAGTATTCGTCTGCTGCAAAGTGCTGCTAGTTGGTTGCTAGAGACTTCTGCCAGGGTGTTAGCTACTCCTGTACGTGATTATTTGAGAACCCGATCAGCATGTTGCTGAAGCCCTCTGCCAGTGTGTTTCTGGAGAGTAGATGTGGGGTATTGGGACATCGTGACGATACAGTGTTTGGACTGGCCCATGTTGAAGAAGGTGAACTCACCGGTGATTACCATTGAGCGTGGACGACGTGTACTTGAAGATAATGGACTAACCAGGATTTGATGAACACTGCAGATCTATTGAGTGACCTGGGTGAAAGCGACACAGTGCATATGTGTAGTTATACTCGTATAAATAATGTAATGGTGGAGGTGTAATTGCGTATTGTTTATCCGCCCTTAATCCCTTGCACTGTTACTTGCTACCACCAATTCTTAAGAACTTACCATTGACTTGGGGTAGAATCAGGAAGTAGAGGCTCTAAGGCACCTTACGTAAAAAGAACCTGGTTACTGGCTCAAGCTGGCTGTAACAGTGATCTCCGAAAGTAGGTTAACCTGTGAAGGAACAGGCATCTGGTAATGAGGTAAAGTGCGTCGTGAGCATCAATGTCTTCACTCCTGAGTCCACCCTGAGCTGCCGTTGAGTAAGGTCGTGTGGTCTGACCGCTCCGGCAGGGTTTTGGGAAGTTTGCCGTTTTCGCCACCAGGGGGTGGTGGTGTCTCCACCCTCCCTGCTGTCCCTGCCTGGTGTTGACGTGGCCGCTCATCGCCTTTGCGATGAGCGGCCATCTTCCTGCTGTCAAGAGGGTGCACTCCGTGGGGTTGGAGTTTACCTGCCGTGCGGGGTATCCTCTAGTTGAGCAGGTCATGTGTGACATGTTACATGTCCCGGTCATGGAGATCTATGGGGTTGAGCTGGTGACTGCTCGCCGGGTGACCATCAAGTTTGTGGGTGAGGAGGCGTACCGTGGATTTCTCCAGCGGTACGAAGGCCGTATTTTGCAGTTGTTGGATGGCACTGGTTCTCTGGCCGTTTCTGATCGGAGTGGTGCCGTGACGTATGTGAGCGTCCATGGGGCTCCCATGGAATTCCCTGAGTCCCTTCTCCAGCGATTCTTCCAGAGATTTGGATCCGTCGTCAGTGTGAGGATGCACAAGCTATCTTCTGGGAAATATGCGGGGGTGAAGACGAACATTCGTACCCTCGGGATGCGCCTGAGGTCGGACATTCCATCTTCTGTCTGGCTTTTAGGGTACTACGTGCGGGTGTATTATGCCTGGCAACCCCGTACTTGTTTCCGGTGTGGCATGTTGGGGCATCAGGCTGCCGGATGCAATGCTGATCCGATTACTCCAGTCAACTTGTTCCGGGAAGAGGATTTCCCACCGCTCCCCCTGGAGGAGGTCTCTAGGGATGAGGTGGTGGGTGTCCCGTTCGTGGCTGAGGCTCCCCCACCGTCGCCCGACGTTCCCCTGATTGTCGCGGACCCTCCTCCGGGTGTAGCGGTGACGTCGGATGTTCCTCCTGACCGTGTCTCTGGCCATGCAGCTCCCGTGGACCTTCCTGGTACTCCCTGTGTGGCGTCGCCATCTGATCCCTCGTCTTCGGCTGCTGACCCTGGCCCTGCATCGTCACCTCGGGTCCCTACTGTTTCGGCTGCGCTGGGTGCTGGGGGGCTGCGGAACGTCCTGTTGTGTGCGGCCCAGTTCCCCCTGCGGTTGAGGCTGCTGCCGTCATGAGACGGGCATTGGTTCGCACGGCTTGTGATACCCGTGGTTCTGGGTCCGCCTCCGGCTCTGAGGATGTGCGCCCGGTGCCCAAGCGGTCCCGGCGTTCTTCTACTGCTTGGGCTGATGTGGAGGATTTCGACGCCGGTGGGTCTTCGGGCGATGATGTGGTGGATCCGGGTGCTTCACGCTCTGTGTCGATGGTGGTCGCTGACGTCCATGTGCCTGCTGATGACGACGATTGTGATTATGATTCACCTCCTGTTTCTTCTGCAGACGGTTCTCCGCAGTGGGAGGTGGTAGCTCCTCCGGACGTAGGTGGTATGGGTGCTGGTGCAGGCAGCGACCTCGTGTTGTTGCTGAAGAAGGATGTTCGGCGTGGTGATCCCCTGCAGGTGTCACGTCCGGTGGTTGCCGCGAAGCCCTGTGGGGCTGCCAAGGAGGTTACAAGTGCGCTGCCCGTTTCCCATGCCTGTAGAGGGAAGCCCGTCCCAATCATCTTGGCCTCCGGCGTGGCATATGATAAGACGAACAACCCTTTGGCTTTTTACTTTAGTGACCGAGTGCGGCCTGTTCCGTGGTGCCCCTCGACTGTCTGGGTTCCACAGGCTCGGGTTTTTGTTGAGGGTGTGCCGGAATTGATGCCTGATCCTCGTACGGCCCATGATCACCCTGTTCCGGACGACGTCCTGTTGCTTTGGGAGGCGTATTGTGTTCGTTTCCCGGCGGCAGAGTGGCCGGATAAGTATGCGCCACTCTTGATAGTTTGTGTGATTGCTGTATGTCTCGTGTATGTATAGGACTTGTGGTATGTTCTGATATTTGATGTATTTATTGTGCGCCCTTCAGGCCGGTGTAATGTTTAGTTTCTCAATGTCCCTTTTTATTGTGGTCCTTATGTTTTTTAACGTAACTAGTGTGTGGCTATACCATTTCATGATTATCTGTTTCTTTGATTCTGTTGTATTATGTGCCCCTCTGGCTATGCTGTTTGCCCTCTTACGTTCTGTGCTTGTGCCTCTCCTTATGGTTTTTGCACTGCGAGTGTTTGTGCATGGTTTTTGTTTATTGTTTGTGTTGTTATTGTGCCATGTGTGGCTTTTGTTTTTTTTTTGGATTGTTGTATGTTTTATGACTTTATTATTTTACATAATTTTTCTTGTTATCCTATGCTTTCTCTGTGTATTATGATCTTGTTTCATGTGTTATTGTGTTTTGGGTATTGTTTGCCTGTTTGCGCTATTTGTTTTATTGATGTTGGTTGTTTTTTGTACTGTGCTGTCAGTCCTTCTGGCCGGTGTTTTTTTGTTTTGCTTAATTGGTTTCTTCTGTTATTTTTATTGTATTTATTGCCTTATACTTGCATGCTTGCATGTAAAAATCAATTAAAAAAAAAAGTCTTCACTCCTCTCATCCATCCTCTTGAGGTCAGATATCTTCTTACTGAGGACCTCATCCCGATATCCTTCGACCCAAGAGTAAATCGTAGGGAGCGTGTATGTGTACTTACCATTTAGTGTCTACCAGACAGTGAGGTCTAGCTCTTTATGCCCCACCTACTAGTCTTCTACATGTTATGTTTCAACCTATCTACTCAGACTTTCAAATTCTCTGTCCAATCAGGCCTTAAGAATGGAGGTGGCCTCCAGAACTTCCTGTTAGAGTATTTCACTTGTTAATTACCCGTACAGGGTACGAACACTTTTTTGTCTGTTCAGCTCAATTGTGTTCACAGTTTCATCCTGTGTCCTCTTGTCCTGCTTTCTCTGTCTGAATAGGCTATCCTTGTCCACTTTGTCAATTCCCCTCAATATCTTGTAAGGTGTGAGCATATCCCCGCCCCCTTTCTCTGTTCCTTCTACTCTAGGGGTTATGAGATCTAGTCTTATTAGCGTATGTTCGTAGCTTTGCCATCTTAGCTCTGGCACTATCTTGTTGCAAACCTCTGCACTCTTCCAATTTGGGTTTAATGTTTCACTAGCTGCGAATTCCATAACAGTGATGCGAATTCCAATATTGGTTAAGCAAATGTTGCATAGATTGTTTTGAAAAGAGTCCTGATTTAGATTCCTAAACGATGTTTTTATATTTACCAACGTCCTATATACTGCTGATGTTATCTAGTTTATATGTACCTCGGTGTGAATGTCGGAATTATATCCACTCTCGGATCCTTCTCTCTCTCTCTCTCTCTGATTTATATAGCTATCTTCCGCCATATGGTATAGATGCCTTCTGATCTCTTCTCTCCCTTCTCATTTCATTACCTTACACTTGTTGTAATTGAACTCCAGCAGTCATTTGTGTGGATACTCGGGAGTTTGTTAAGATCCTCCTGTAACTTTCTGCAGCACTCGTCTGTTTTCACGTTCGTCATCACCTTTACAATATTTGCAATCATTGACAGTCTGAGCTCACTCCCTCGAGTAGATCGTTCACATAAATAGTGGTCCCAGGACAGATAACCTGTAACATGTTTACACTTTCCTCCATTTTGCAATATATTTCCTCAGTTCTGCTACTGGATTCAGGGCTCGTCACTGTTTTCAAGTTTTACGTTTGGTCCTCAATAACCTCATCTTTTATTANGGCTACTACACCACACCACTATACCAGCTACTACACTGCACCTTTACACCAGGGTACTACACCACGCCACTATACCAGGCTACTACACCACACCACTATACCAGACTACTACACCACACCACTACAACAGGCTACTACACCATACCACAGCACCAGGGTACTACACCACGCCTCAACACCAGTGTACTACACCACGCCACTATACCAGGTTACTACACCACACCACTATACCAGGCAACTAAACCACACCACTATACCAGGCTACTAGACCATGCCACTACACAAGGGTACTACACCACACCACTATACCAAGCTACTACACCACGCCACTACACCACGGCACTACACCATGCTACTATACCAGGCTAATACACCACATCACTACACCATGCCCCTTCACTAGGCTACTAAACCACGCTACTACACCAGGCGACTACACCACACCACTACACCAGACTACTACACCAGGCTACTACACCAGGCAACTACACCACGCCACTACACCAGGCTACTACAGCAGGCTACTACACCACGCCACTACACCATGCCACTACACCACGCTACTTCACCAAGCCACTACAGTGCGCTACTACAAATGATAAATGAAAAAAATGATGAACCCATCTTTATTATGATGCTCTATTTTACCAAATGTAGAAATATATATTTGTATTTTATTACATTTCCTATTGTATTTATATATGAGCATTTTAACATGAAACAATTTATAAAAGGGGTCACAAAGTTTCAAATTAGGGTACAAAAATGGTCACAAAGTTTCAAATTAAGTAAAAAAGGGTCACAAAGTTTTAAATTAGGGTACAAAAGGGTCACAACGTTTCAAATTAGTGTTAGGTACGTAGATTTTGGTTAAAAGTTTTGGAAACCTATTTAATTCCACACAAAATAACGTAACTGATTCTTGAAAACAAACGTTTCCAATCCTTTCAAAAACTTTCCAATAACGTTGTGGACACTTGAAATTGTTTGCTGGGTAGTGGACCTCGTGCCCATCTCGTGGGTGGTAGTAGACCTTATACCCATCCTGTCGGCGGTAGTGCACCCCATACCCGTCCTGTGGGTGGTATTGGACACCAGACCCATCCTGTGGGCGGTAGTGGACCCCATACCCATCCTGTGAGCAGTTGTGGACCCTGTACCCATCCTGAAGGCGGTAGTGGACTCCACACCCATCCTGTGGGCAGACGTGGACCCCATACTTATCCTATGAGTGGTAGTGTACCCCATACCCATCATGTGGGTGGTTGTGGGCCCCATATCCATCCTGAGGGTGGTAGTAGACTCCATACCAATCCTGTGCGCAGAAGTGCACCCTATGCCTATCCTGTGGGCGGTAGTGGACCACATACCCATTGTGTGGGTGGTAGTGGACCCCATACCTATCAAGTGGGTGTTAGTGGACCCCATACCCATCATGTTGGTGGTAGTGGACCTCATACCCATCCTGTGGGTCTTAGTGAACCCCATACCCATCCTGTGGGTGGTAGTGGACCTCATACCCATCCTCTGCGTGTTAGTGGACCCCATACCCATCCGTGGGTGTTAGTAGTCCCCATACCCATCCTGTAGTGGTAGTGTACCCCATACCCATCCCGTGGGCGGTAGTGGACCTCAAACTCATCCTGTGTGTGCTAGTGTACCCCATACCCAGCCCATGGGTGGTCTTGGACCCTATATCCATCCAGTGGGTGGTAGTGGATCCCATATCCATCCTGGGGCGGTAGTTCGCCCATGCCCATTCTGTGGGTGGTGGACCCCATACCCTCCAACTGGGCAGTGGTGGACCCCATACCCATCATGTGGGCGGTAGTGACCCCATTCTTATCCTATGGGTGGTGGTGAACCTCACACCCATCCTGTGGGCAGAAGACCACCCCATGCCTATCCTGTGGGTGGTTGTGGACCCCATACCCATCATGTGGGCGGTAGTGGACCCCATACCCATCCTGTGGGCGGAAGAGCACCTCATGCCTATCCTGTGGGCGGTATTGGACCCCATACCTATCTTGTGTGTGGTAGTGGACCCCATACCTATCTTGTGTGTGGTAGTGGACCCCGTTCTCATCATGTGGGTGGTAGTGGACCCCATACCCATCCCTTGGGCGGTGGACACAATACCATCATGTCAGCTGTGGACCCCATACCCATCCTGTGGGTGGTAGTGGACCCCATACCTATCCTGTGGGTGGTAGTGGACCCCATACACACCCTGTGGGTGGTAGTGGACCCCACACCCATCCTTTTGTCGGTAATGCACCCCATACCCATCCAGTGGACCCCATACCCATCCTGTGGGCGGTGGACCCCATACCCATCCTGTAGGTGGTAGTGGAACCTATACTCATCCTGTGGGTGGTAGTGAACTTCCTATGGGTGGTAGTGGGGTTGGTATATGAAATGTGGATGGGGTGGGTATAGGAATTGAGGATGGGGTGGGTATAGGGGGTGAGGTTGAGGTTGTTGTAGTGATGGGTGAGGTGTACCAAGGTATTGTGGTGTTGTTCTGTGAGGTAGTTCCTGCTGTTGGTGTGGCGTCGATGTTATGTGTGGGGTAACCCAAGACGGCTCCCCCCACTCTTGGGACGAATCCTCGCGAGACTCCCCACTCATGTCAATAATTGTATCTGTACTGGCAAGGAAAGATACCCTCGGCTGCCCAGTCCCATGCAGAACCCGTGACCCTGTCGCCTCAGTCCCACTGACCCCACCTGTGACGTCAGCTGGGCTACCCGAGTGGTCCCCAGTGGTGTCGGAAGAGGTGCTATCCTCTACACTTCTACTCCCACTGGTCCCCACTGACTGGTGACTGTCTGGGTTAAACATGTCCTGTGATTACTCGTGTGCCATGTCTCTTGTAGCTACCCTTCTATACACCCTCTACCCGGACTCACTACAACCGTGAACTTACACAAAATAAAGAATAATAACAACTCTCCGTAAGCGAAAACCAACGAAATTCCCAAAAATAGGAAATACAACGATTAATCGAGAGAATCGCTGAAGTGAATTCGATGAATGAGCGTCTGCCCCGCACTCGTGTCTGACCTTGAAATAACCCACAGTTCTATCACTGAAACCTAAGTCTTTTACGTTAAAAAAAATTAAAGAATCTAATTTATATAAAACAATTTAAAAAGATAAAATAACTAACGCGCAGCACTCGTGATGGATTAATAAAGAATATTTATTGTACTTGAATACTAAACGCACTTTAAATGAGCAGCGTGGCCACTGATGACTGATGGAGCAGGGTCAGCTGCGCTGAAAAAACTAAGTCCCGCGCTTTTTCGCTTAAACGCTGAAAAATCACAATTTTTGTTCTGAAGGAAAATAACTATTTTTACGTTAATAACCCGCTCTAGCGATTAATATAGACTCCCAGGACATATATTGTCTTGTCAAAATTTTAATTTTCACCAAAACTTGCGTTTTTACTCAGTGCTGGACTCTGCCAAATTTTTGCACCCGGAAAAAAAATTCTATCACCCCAACAATCGTAAAATCCCCTTAATTCGCAAAAATGGGTTTCTTGTTCCCAGATACAATTACGCTGTTATTTAATACTGACGCTGTATACAAAACAATACTGACACATTGGGCGGTTGCAACACTCATTAATTTGAATTTTTCGTCAAAATCCGAGATTTTCACCTCAAGTGGACTCTGACAAAATTACAACACGATTTTCTCGAAAATAACTAAATTCGGCCAAAATGTAAATGTTGAAAATTTTCCACCTACGTTTCCAAAAAAAAATTCTAAGTCTAAAAAACACATTTCACAAGTCTTACTGGTAAAAACTAGAAAAATGTCACTCGCATCGACTGGAGAATCCTAATGACACCCAGATCATATACGTGACCCACGAATACAAATTAATTACAGTTAATGACTTTCCAACGTTGACTTAGCCGAAAACTTATCCCAAAATACTTAGAAATATTTTCACTAGCTCCATCAAACATTTACAACGAAAATTACTATTCCTGAACATAAACTGCTTCACTTAACTATCGTGACCGACCTATAGCCCTAAGTCCAGAGGGTTAACTACGCTCTAGAACCATCGCCTCTGACATAGATTAATTATAATAAGGAATAGGAAAACTTAATGTACGCACTTAGCCTAATATACACGAAAATACTGAACACTAAAAAAAATTGAACCGGGGATTGAATTTTAGGGAAAAAAAATTTTTGTAATCTCTAGAAAAAGGCAATTAAACGGAATTACTTTATAAATTTAATTCTACTTAATTCAAAGATACACTCGACTTAATCCTATAATTGCTCCTACTGGCTCGCTGTACCGCGCCTAGCCTAGGGGTCTCGACCGTCTAGATTCTAACAGAGTGACACGCAGCTTATAGCAACAATTAAGACTAGAGGCGACTCAACCTCCACTAAGTGTGCGATCACTTAGTCGTTGAATTGTTGCTAGGCGGGGGGGGGGGGGGGCAAGCTGAGTAACTGTAGCGCGGGTTCATCAGGCTGGAAGCAGCCCTCAGCTGCAAGTTCGAGCCGCCCTGCGCGGGGTACCAACAGAGATCCGCGGAGGTGTTACTCCTGCGGGAATCGCGGGCATATGCAGAGGGACTGTAAAGTCACTACTACAAAAGCATGAAAGCAGGCTCCTAGTGATGGTAGGCCTACTTTTGAGGTGAAAGTGGAAGGTGTAAGATAGACAGCGTTTGTTGATACAGGAAGCCAGGCAACTGTAATTAAGAAGTCAGCCTTCAGAAATTTTAAGGATGCACGTCTTAAACTTTGCGCAAAGACATTAACAGCGGTCAATGGGGAAAAGATTGAGATCGTAGGTCAAGGTACAGTTAATTTTGAAATTGATGGGGAATTGCAGCCTCACACATGTACGATCGTAGAGAACCTTGATTTTCCTGGTCACATCTTAATGGGAACTGATTTTCTGTTGCGATTTGATTATTCCTTGTCACACTCAAAAAGGGGCTAGGAACTGCAGGTTGCGGTTGGGACAGACTTCCTACCCAGTGGAGATGATCGACCATCCCCCAGTTATAGCTTCAATTAAGAGGAAGCAGAAATATAATGCGCACTATCCAAAATTGATTTTTAAGTCACTTCCAGACACAGTTAAGAGGTCATGAGCATTGCATGCATTGACTAAACAGGGTTGCCCACCACATTCTGTTAAATTTATTAAAGTAGCCGTCGGACATCACATACAACCAGGTACCACCCTTCAGGTGGCTGAGAGATGTGATAGCTTATTAATTCCTCATCACTTAATTGTAGTGCTCGATAAAGGTGCACTCATTCCAGTTGTCAATCTTTCACATAAGACTTTTCGCTTCAGGGCAGGTGATAGAGTATCTTAGGGAACCATGGTGGAGGACACAGAAATCTTTCGCCATGAGTCAGCTGAGACGCCAACCATCACTGCACAATGTAGTGCATTGAACATGTTAGATACTAAAATACCATCCAAAGTGCAGTGCGAGACGAGAAATGTTGCACAGAATGTAGAAGTAGAAAAATTAATTTCAGCACTTGATTTGCAACATGTTACACAGGCGGATAGGAAGGCACTGAGAGGAGTTTTGCGAAAATTCCCGAAATTATTTGCGACAGAGGATGACCAGATTGGTCTCCTTGATAAGATTGAGCACACCATTCCAACTTGTGATCATTTGCCTGTGTACACGAGACAGTGGAGGTTGCCGGAACAGGCAAAGAACGTTATCAGGGAGGAGTGCCAGAAAATGTTGAGACAGGGCGTGATAGAGCCTAGTACGTCACCGTGGCTCTCTCCTGTTGTGCTAGTTCGGAAACCGGACGGTAGTTATCGTTTCTGTGTTGACTACCGGAAGGTGAACGAAATAACTAAGGGTGATGTGTATCTGTTGCCCCGAATACAGGAGATAATAGATCAATTTGGTGCTGCTAAGTATTTCTTAACTCTTGACGCGAAATCAGCGTATTGGGCGATTCCAGTGGCAGAACAGGATAGGGATAAAACAGCATTCTCGGATGGTAGGCACACGTATCAATTCCGTAGGATGCCGTTTGGGTTAAAGACAGCGCCCTCGTCATTTCAGAGGGCCATAAATTACATCCTCAGCCCGGTCCTGGGTAGGCATTCTTTAGCGTACCTGGATGATGTGATATATTCCAGGACGTTTGAGAAACACCTACGGGACTTGACTGAAACTTTGACGTTGTTAGATCAGGCAGGTTTCAAGCTGAACGTTCAGAAAAGCACCCTGGCGGCTCAGAAATTCAAATTTCTGGGGTTTCAGGTATGCCCAGACGGTATCCGACCTGACCCAGACTCTTGCCGCGCCATTGCTGACATGCCTACTCCACGGACAGCAAAGGATGTGCGTAGGTTTTTGGGGGCGGCCGGATATTTTCGTCGTCATATTGAAGGTTTCGCTGGCATTTCAGCACCCCTGACTGATCTGACAAAGAAAAATGCGAAGTTTGTGTGGAAATCTGAGCATGACGAAGCCTTTCGCAAACTGAAAGACCAACTAATCACGACACCGGTATTGGCTATTCCTGATTTTGAGAAAGAGTGGGAGGTGCACACTGACGCCAGCGGTATAGCTATTGGCGGGTGCTTAATTCAGCGAGATGCGGATAATTTACCCCATCCAGTAGCCTATTTCAGTAGAAAGGCCAAAGAACCTGAAGTTCGCTATTCAGCTACGGATCGGGAGGCACTGGCAGTAGTAGAATCAGTTACGTACTTCGAACCTTACCTATTTCAGCGGCACTTCGTAATTTACACAGACCATCGAGCGTTAACACACATATTTAAAAAACGAACAAAATGCCCACGAATGTCACGCTGGTCTCACAAACTTTCGGCCCACGAATGTCACGCTGGTCTCACAAACTTTCGGCCCACTCATTCCAGATTTTGTACAAGCCTGGTCCAGCACATGTTGTTCCAGATACGCTAAGCCGAAACATAGCGGCTGTTCAAGTTAATGAAAATATTGAAACCATTCCTTCAGATAAAATGAGAGAATACCAGATGAGCGAGCCTAGATGGAAAGAAATTATTGAGTATTTAGAAGGAGGGAAATACCCGAAAAAGAAGAATTTACCTATTCATGATTTTGAAATGAAACAGGGCGTCCTGTATTATGTTAATAGCCAGAATGAGAGGGCAGTATTTCAACTAGTTATTCCGGACGCGTTGCGGTCATCAGCGTTAAAGCTTGCGCATGCATCAAAATTGCAGGGCATCCGGGAGTCTTTAAAACCCACTTAAAGGCAAAGTTTCTATTTTATTTCCCAGGATTACTTTCTGAAGTAATCAATTTCGTGAAGTCTTGCAATCGTTGCCAGAGGAGCAAAGGTACCCTTAAGGTATAAGCCCCACTTCAGGAATTTCCTGAAATTCGTGAACCTTTAGATCGTGTGGGGGCTGATTTGATTGATTTACATCACAGTCATTCAGGGAATAGATACGTTTTGGTGCTAGTTGACCATTTGTCTAGAAACACTACACTAGTTGCATTACCTCAGAAGGATTCTCGTACGGTTGCAGATGCGTTCTTGCGTAGGTTCGTTACTGTATTCGGACCTCCTAAAGTTTTAGTCTCTGACCGGGGTCAAGAATTCAATGGGAATATATTCAGAGAAGTTTGTAAGATTTTAGAGACGACTTCGGCGTTTACAACAGCCTACCACCCACAAGCAAACGGAATGACGGAACGGACTAATCGTTCAGTCAAGGATATGCTTGCAATCCTTGCTGAACATGACGCAAACACCTGGGATGAACACCTACCCTATGTTCAGTTAGCCTTGAATACTGCCATCCACCAATCAATTAACACCCAACCACTCCATTTGTTTACTGGTAATTCATGCAATTTTCCCTCAGGTCTGCTTAACAGACATAATGTTGCATATGGGGAGGACTATCCTTCAGAGGTCCTTGGAAAAATGAGAAATGCATGGAATATTGCAGCTGAAGCGTCCAAGAAAGCACGGAACCGGTATGCTCATTTTTATGACAAGAAAGTGCGCCCTCTTGAGTTGAAGGAAGGAAGCCTCGTATTGAGAGTGAATGAGGCTGCGCCCGCCAATCAGAGCAGGAAACTAGCTCCGAGGTGGCGAGGACCATATAGAGTAGAAAAGGGCGGGGCCGGTGAGTAGGGGTTTGCAAACCAGTAATGCCAATGTTGCTTCAGTCATGCCCAAGTGGACGACTAATTTTGATCCATACCTACATTCGGGAACCCTATTATGTACTAGTGGAACCTGGAAACCAGTTCAGTTGTTAAGAGACACTGGTGCTTCCCAGTCTGTAATTTCTCGTCGTGTTCTTACTGATGTTAGCACAGAAGACACTGGAGAGGTAGTGTTATTGCAAGGACTTGGAGGGCATATCCAGAGTGTACCACTAATTAAGGTTAACCTGAATTCTTCTATTACACCAGGTTGGTGCACTGTAGCAGTCAGTGAGCAGTTGCCCATTCCTGGGATTGATATAATTGTAGGTAATGATTTTGACAAGTGTCAATTTAGTGGGACCGATTATCCTGTTATGTATACTAAACCTAATGCAGTACTGGCTCAACCAGATGAGGATGATGGTGTCATTTATCCAGCCTGTGTTGTGACCAGATCCATGGGGTAAGCAGAATGTGGTAAGTCCTGCTACTACCAAGGTGGATGTTCTAGAGGCCAGGACCCCTTCAGACAGGGAGGTGGAGGTGGACCTTGAAGATACATTTATAGCTCACATGGATGACGAGAATGAGACCGGTGCCAAAGCCCTAATTTATTCTAACCCAGATGGCCTGGAAGTTGTGGCCCAGGTACCACGTCCTCGCCCGCTCGCTCCAGTTGGAGAGTTCCAGACCTTGCGTAAGTTACAGAGTACTGATCCCACTCTAGCTGAGTGTTATGCAGAAGCAGCCGACTCCATTGATACTTTAGAGGAGAGTACGGGTTGTTATTTCAAGGATCAATGTCTGATGAGAAGATGGAGACCATCAGGAACTCCCTCATCAGAGGATTGTGAGTTTAAAACCCAGCTCGTTGTGCCAACAGAGTATAGGGAGCAAGTGTTGCAAGCTGCTCATGATGACCTGATGGGAGGCCATCAAGGCATTGCCAGTATGTATCATAAGATCTGTAAACTTTTTTATTGGCCTAAACTTAAAAAAGATGTGGTCAGATATTGCCACAACTGTGTTGTGTGTCAAACTGTTGGTAAGCCAAATCAGACTGTGCCACGAGCACCATTATACCCTATTGTAGTGCCAGAAGAGCCTTTTACTCATGTGGTACTGGATTGTGTCGGACCTTTACCCCGTACCAAATTCGGAAATATGTATATGTTTACAATTTTATGTATGACCACCAGGTTTCCTGAAGCGTATGCTTTACGTAATATTAGAGCTTCTACCATTATACGGCAGTTGAAACGATTCTTCTCATTATTTGGTATGCCCCGTGTATTCAAACTGATAATGGGAGTAAATTTTGTTCCACCACTTTTAAAAATTTCTGTAGCATGTTTGGTATAAAACACAATTTTTCAAGTCCTTACCATCCTCAGAGTCAGGGGGAATCGAGCGGTTCCACCAAACTCTCAAGAAAATGTTGAAGGCAACTGGGGAAGATTCACCCAGACATTGGGATGATAATCTGCCATTTGTTTTATTTGCGGTTAGAGATGGATTGCACAGTGCCCTAGGCTGTTCTCCATTCGAGCTTGTATTCCGACATCAGGTGAGAGGACCTTTAAAGATGTTGTACGAAAAACTATTAGGAGATGTTACAGCCAGGCAGAGTGAGCGTTACCTGACGGATGTCAAGAGAAAGTTGTCCAGAACGAGGGAGTTGGCCTTACGACATCTAGGTGAACAACAACAGGAAATGAAGCGGAAGTATGACCAGAGGTTCAAGGCCAAACTCAGAGTTTTTGAGCCAGGAGATATGGTATTGGTCTTGAAGCCTCGCATGGGTACGTCTATGTCTAATAAATTCGCAGGTCCGTATCAAGTAGTCAAACGTCTTGGGGAGGTTACTTACAAAGTCTGCCATCCCAAGCAGAAACGACAGACTATGAGTGTACATGTAAACCGATTGAAGGCTTATTGCGGGCCTAGTATTGTGGCTTGTTGTGTTGCCGAGAAGGAAACTCCTGAAGAATCAAGTATGGCTGAGGAAGTTAGTAATGCTTATTTGTCTAATTCCAGTAGTTCCGGGGAAGAATTGAGTCATTTGGAGGAGGAGGAGAGAGCAGAGTTCAAGAACCTTTTGGAGGTGTCTTCTAGCTTGTTTGGGGAGGTCCCCACTCAAACTTCTCTCATTACTCACGATATCACCCTGACAAATGTGACTCCAATTCGGTTGCACCCTTATCGAGTGACACCCGAGAAACGTCGTATCATCCAGGAGGAGGTTGATTATCTTCTTCGACATGGGTTCATCAGACCCAGTCAGAGTTCCTGGAGTTCGCCATGCCTCTTAGTACCAAAACCGGAAGACAAGTGGAATTAGTAGTGGATTATAGAAAACTCAACCAGGTAACTGTAGTTGATGTCTATCCGTTACCTTTATTAGAAGAATGTGTTGATACTATAGGTCATGCCAACTTTGTATCTAAATTAGACTTATCTAAGGGTTATCATCAGATACCTCTTACGGATTTTGCCAGGGAAGTGACCGCATTTATCACTCCTGATGGAGCTTACGAGTTTAATGTAATGCCGTTTGGATTAAGGAATGCTCCAGCCACGTTTCAGAAATTAATGAATTCCTTGTTGAAGGATGTGCCAGACTGTAGGGCATATTTGGATGACATTGTGATTTTTAGTAAAAATTGGGTAGATCATATGTCTAGTTTAAAGAAATTGTTCTGTATATTGCAACATGCTAATTTGACTGTCAATATGAAGAAATGTAGTTGGGCTAAAGGAACTATAGTGTATTTAGGACATGAGGTTGGACAAGGAAGGATAGTCCCATTGCACGATAAGATGCAGGCAATTGCGGAGTACCCAGTCCTAACCAACAAGAAGTCTGTGCAAAGATTTATTGGAATGTGTGTGTATTATAGGAGGTATTGTAAAAACTTTTCTATTGTTGCTGCACCCATAACAAATCTTTTAAGGAAACAGGTAAAATTTAAGTGGACGCAGGAGTGTCAGAACTCTTTTCAGAAGTTGAAAGGAATTCTCTCTACTTCACCTGTGTTAGCTAGTCCACAGTATGATAAACCTTTTATTCTTCACATAGACGCCTCAGATTTAGGAGCAGGTGCTGTTTTGTTCCAAGTAGGACCAGATGGGTTAGAACATCCTGTTTATTATTTTTCACGTAAGTTTGACAGGACACAAATTAATTACTCTGTAGTTGAGAAAGAGGCACTTTGTTTAATACTGGCAGTGAAGAAATTTGAGACATATTTGTCAGGAAATGAAGTAGTAGTATATACGGATCATAATCCATTGACATTTATCAACTCTATGAAGTGTAAAAACAGAGAATACTTAGATGGTCATTGATACTGCAGGAGTTCAATATTGTAATTCGTCATATTCCTGGGAGGCAAAATGTTATTGCTGATGCTTATCCAGAGGATTTCCTGTTGCAGTGCCATAATCTGTAGTGTTCTTTATTCATGAGATGTATGTACATTTTGTAATTGTTGTTTCTGTTGTGAAATTCTTTGCTTAGTTGACGTATTTTTATGTTGTAATTTTTTCATGGGTTATTTCATGCAGTCAAAAAAATGAAATCAACTTGCAGTTCATTTCATTTTTTTCTTAGGGCCGGGAGGGATGTCACGAATCTTGCTAAAGATTCATTCATTCGTTTTTAAGATTCATTCATTACTATCTTATTCTCTAATTAATTTGAGAAATTGTATCTAGTATGAGAATTTATATTATATGATTATATATTATAACACTATATATTGTATGAAGTTTTTGTGTTACAATGCTCATGTATTTCTCCGTGGGCAGTTGACCAGTTTGGATAGTCTGTTGATAGTTAGGGAGGTGACGCCGTCCTGGCAGCCAGTAATCCGGCAGTAGCGTGAAGGCGGTGGTCGAGGTAGTCATGGGTTAAGATCAGTCCTTGGTGTTGGATATTTTTAGTTATTTCTCTGGTTAGATGATTGGTTAGATGTATTCCCTTTTACGTATTCATGTTCTGGTGATATTGCTCATGCCTCACAAAGAAGTTTTATGTTAATGTTAATGCAAGTTAAAGAATGTTTCTGTTTTTCTTACGTACTATTAATTGTTATGTTTGTCCCCCTTAGCACAAATATATTGTTCACCTTTTTTATACAGTGACTTTTTGATACCCCTAGATGTTTGTGGCAAGGCCGATTTAATATTACTTTAACACTGCTGGGTGAAGAACCATATTTAGACTCAAGGGTGGTGACATACTCCTGCCAGTTGGCATAGGTAATCCGCTAGAAATCCTTCACCAGGTTTTCAAATGCTGCCGAGGATAGGATGGCTGGAACAGTTGCTGTGCGAATGTGGAGGCCCCCAAGTCTGACGAGAAGGGAGGCTTATTTCCACTGTTGGTTACTGAAAGAATTTTAAAGGCTTTATCTAACAGTGATTTCAGTAAGTAGTCATATTCACCTAGCTTAAGACTATTGTTAGATGATGATGTTATGGCATCAACCCGTTGCTGGAGTGTGGAGTGACGATTTCGGCGCCATCTATGGACCTATGAATTGGTATTGTTTATCCGCCCTTAATCCCTTGCCTGTTACTTGCTACACCAATTCTTAAGAACTTACCATTGACTTGGGTAGAATCAGGAAGTAGAGGCTCTAAGGCACCTTACGTAAAAAGAACCTGGTTACTGGCTCAAGCTGGCTGTACAGTGATCTCCGAAAGTAGGTTAACCTGTGAAGGAACAGGCATCTGGTAATGAGGTAAAGTTTCGTGAGCATCAATGTCTTCACTCCTGAGTCCACCCTGAGCTGCCGTTGAGTAAGGTCGTGTGGTCTGACCGCTCCGGCAGGGTTTTGGGAAGTTTGCCGTTTTCGCCACCAGGGGGTGGTGGTGTCTCCACCCTCCCTGCTGTCCCTGCCTGGTGTTGACGTGGCGCCTTTGCGATGAGCGGCCATCTTCCTGCTGTCGAGAGGGTGCACTCCGTGGGGTTGGAGTTTACCTGCCGTGCGGGGTATCCTCTAGTTGAGCAGGTCATGTGTGACATGTTACATGTCCCGGTCATGGAGATCTACGGGGTTGAGCTGGTGACTGCTCGCCGGGTGATCATCAAGTTTGTGGGTGAGGAGGCGTACCGTGGATTTCTCCGGCGGTACGAAGGCCGTATTTTGCAGTTGTTGGATGGCACTGGTTCTGTGGCCGTTTCTGATCGGAGTGGTGCCGTGACGTATGTGAGCGTCCATGGGGCCCCCATGGAATTCCCTGAGTCCCTTCTCCGGCGATTCTTCCAGAGATTTGGATCCGTCGTCAGTGTGAGGATGCACAAGCTATCTTCTGGGAAATATGCGGGGGTGAAGACGAACATTCGTACCCTCGGGATGCGCCTGAGGTCGGACATTCCATCTTCTGTCCGGCTTTTAGGGTACTACGTGCGGGTGTATTATGCCCGGCAACCCCGTACTTGTTTCCGGTGTGGCATGTTGGGGCATCAGGCTGCCGGATGCAATGCTGATCCGGTTACTCCAGTCAACTTGTTCCGGGAAGAGGATTTCCCACCGCTCCCCCTGGAGGAGGTCTCCAGGGATGAGGTGGTGGGTGTCCCGTTCGCGGCTGAGGCTCCCCCAGCGTCGCCCGACGTTCCCCTGATTGTCGCGGACCCTCCTCCGGGTGTTGCGGTGACGTCGGATGTTCCTCCTGACCATGTCTCTGGCCATGCAGCTCCCGTGGACCTTCCTGGTACTCCCTGTGTGGCGTCGCCGTCTGATCCCTCGTCTTCGGCTGCTGACCCTGGCCCTGCATCCTCACCTCGGGTCCCTACTGTTTCGGCTGCGCTGGGTGCTGGGGGGGCTGCGGAGCGTCCTGTTGTGTGCGGCCCGGTTCCCCCTGCGGTTGAGGCTGCTGCCGTCATGAGACGGGCATTGGTTCGCACGGCTTGTGATGCCCGTGGTTCTGGGTCCGCCTCCGGCTCTGAGGATGTGCGCCCGGTGCCCAAGCGGTCCCGGCGTTCTTCTACTGCTTGGGCTGATGTGGAGGATTTCGACGCCGGTGGGTCTTCGGGCGATGATGTGGTGGATCCGGGTGCTTCACGCTCTGTGTCGATGGTGGTCGCTGACGTCCATGTGCCTGCTGATGACGACGATTGTGATTATGATTCACCTCCTGTTTCTTCTGCAGACGGTTCTCCGCAGTGGGAGGTGGTAGCTCCTCCGGACGTAGGTGGTGTGGGTGCTGGTGCAGGCCGCGACCTCGTGTTGTTGCTGAAGAAGGATGTTCGGCGTGGGGAGCCCCTGCAGGTGTCACGTCCGGTGGTTGCCGCGGAGCCCTGTGGGGCTGCCAAGGAGGTTACAAGTGCGCTGCCCGTTGTCCGGGCCTGTAGGGGGAAGCCCGTCCCAATCATCTTGGCCTCCGGCGTGGCGTATGATAAGACGAACAACCCTTTGGCTTTTTACTTTAGTGACCGAGTGCGGCCTGTTCCGTGGTGCCCCTCGACTGTCTGGGTTCCACAGGCTCGGGTTTTTGTTGAGGGTGTGCCGGAATTGATGCCTGATCCTCGTACGGCCCATGATCACCCTGTTCCGGACGACATCCTGTTGCTTTGGGAGGCGTATTGTGTTCGTTTCCCGGCGGCAGAGTGGCCGGATAAGTATGCGCACTCTTGATAGTTTGTGATTGCTGTGTCTCTCGTGTATGTATAGGACTTGTGGTATGTTCTGATATGTGATGTATTTATTGTGCGCCCTTCAGGCCGGTGTAATGTTTAGTTTCTCAATGTCCCTGTTTATTGTGGTCCTTATGTTTTTTAACGTAATTAGTGTGTGGCTATACCATTTCATGATTATCTGTTTCTTTGTTTCTGTTGTATTATGTGCCCCTCTGGCTATGCTGTTTGCCCTCTTACGTTCTGTGCTTGTGCCTCTCCTTATGGTTTTTGCACTGCGAGTGTTTGTGCATGTTTTTGTTTATTGTTTGTGTTGTTATTGTGCCATGTGTGGCTTTTGTTTATGTTTTTTGGATTGTTGTATGTTTTATGACTTTATTATTTTACATAATTTTTCTTGTTCTCCTATGCTTTCTCTGTGTATTATGATCTTGTTTTATGTGTTATTGTGTTTTGGGTATTGTTTGCCTGTTTGCGCTATTTGTTTTATTGATGTTGGTTGTGTTTGTACTGTGCTGTCGGTCCTTCTGGCCGGTGGTTTTTGTTTGCTTAATTGGTTTCTTCTGTTATTTTTATTGTATTTATTGCCTTATACTTGCATGCTTGCATGTAAAAATAAATTAAAAAAAAAAAAAAGTGCTAAGAGAATGGTAATCACTCGTGATTACCTTTAGAGCAATTAATTACTATCCTCAAGATCAATAATTAAACAATGAAATATACAACCTTTCACACTGGCTCAGCAATTTACATTAAGGTATGAATTCCGTCTGAGCCTTCCATACTCAGACCAATTCAGGTGATTAAGGACGCTAATCACTACGTTTACTTTATTCTAAAATGACGTTACTCTTCCCACGAGTCAATCAAGTGCCGGTACTTCCAGACAGATAAATAATGGCGTTACGTTAATGAAACAATGGAGACTTCGTGTAAGTCGATGAAACACGGATCGAAGTTAATTATAGGTTGCGTGGTGACCTCCGGACGGGTCAGACGTTTCTGAGGTCTCTCCGCTCCTGGCTCGTGTTTACGTTGGGTGATTGCTGGTTTGCCCTGCTGGTGGTAGTTTGCCACTGACAGGGTGACGTTTGGCTTAGACATGAGGACTTCTCGCCCTCCAGTGAAGAGGACATTGTCGGCAGGTCTTGCATTTACGGTGCCGGTGGACCATTCGTTGGTTGGTGTCGCCCTGGTGGAAGTGCTCCATGTGTATCTGTCGGACCTGGTGGGCACCCAGCTGATTCAGGGCAACCGTGCTGTGGTCAAGTTCCACCTCCAGGCTGCCTTTGAAGCATTTCTCGAGGGGCGTGTTTACCCTCTCCCTGATACTGCTGGTTCTGTTAAGGTGGTGAATCTTAGTGTCACCTTGATGTCTGTGGCGGTGCATGGTGCCCCCTTCGAATTTCAGGACGACATCTTGACCTCCTGTTTTGAACGATTTGGGACAGGTTAATTTTTTGTTGGAACAAGGTCGTGGCCGGGCACTGTGTTGGTATGCTTGACGGCTCCCGCACCCTGACGATGTCGCTGTAGTGTAGTGTACTGTCGTCGATGTCAGTATTGGGTTACACACTCCGCTGCCAGTATCGGGGTCAACCGCGAACCTGTTATCGGTGTGGTCATGAGGGTCATCTGGCTGCAGCGTGCGACGTAGGAGCAACTGGTATGGTGCATGTTTTTCGTGCGGAGGATTTTCCGCCCCTGTTTCGTTCGGACAGTTCTGAGGACGGAGTGGGTGCTGTGCCTGAGGCGCCCGATTGCCTGTCTGCTGCTCCGCCTGTTGAGGCAATTTCTACGGCCTGTTCGACACGTCTGGTTACTGCTGTGGCCCCTGGGATTGTTGAGCCGGTGTGTGTGGGTGTCGGGCAGTTGCCTGCGCTGCATGTAGTGCGGGATGTCCCGGTGGAGGTTCATGTCCAGCCCCCATTTGTGGATGTGGTACCGTCGCCCGGGACGTGGGTTCTGCTGTTTTGGAGGGGAAGCTTCGGCAGGGGAAGATGCCTGCCATGCCTGTGTGTGTTGATGACTGTAGTTCTGCTCTTTCCAACCCCTTGCAGAAGCGTGCGCGTCGGTGTTCTGAGGCTGTTTCCCTGGATGATGTGGACAGTGTGGGCGATGTGGCCTCTGTGGACTCTTCGGACGGTGCGGGAGTGGCCTGTGTGGATGTGAAGATGGTGACCATGCCTGCGGAGGGGCCTGCTGGGCGTGGTGTGGTGCGGCCTGTCTCGAAGCGTTCGCGGTGGGCTCGGACTGTCTCCCCCCTTCGCGGTGTGCCTTGGGAGGAGGTGAGGGAGTATGGAGCTCAGTTGGCGTCCCCTGCCGTGGATGATGGTGCTATGCGGGGCTCCGAAGTTGCTGCCTGTACCCCCCCCCCCCCGCCCTCCTGCGTCTCCTGCTGTTGGATCCTAGCAGTGGGGGGTTGCTCCTGATGATCGGGACCTCGTCATGGTGTTGCGGAAAGATGTTCGCCAGGGGGGCCTCGGCTCCTGTAGCCTGTGATGCGGTCGATGCTGCGCCTGCATCCCCAGCAGTTCCCCCTCCTTCGTTGCCCCGGACTGGGGGAAGCCTCGTTCAGACTGTTGGGGTCGTGCCCTGTGAGGGTCCGGTGTTGGGACCGTATCGGGATGCCTGGGTGCTTCCGATCCCATGGTGCTCGTCCACTGTCTGGGTATCAACGGTGAAAGAGTTTGTTTATAGGGTGCCGGATAAGATGTCTCAGCCGAGGGCACTGCCTGGTGGCCGGCTGCCCTCTGACCTGTGGGTGATTTGGGAAGCATACTGCTTGCGCTTTCCGATATACAAGTTCCCGGAGAAGTATTAGTTAACATCTTGCGCGCACCGCTACGCCTTGCATGGATCAGCTGCCGATGTGCTCTCGACGCCCCGCCCCATGGTGCAGGGTGTCTCCCTGTAACGTCCGCCTCTGTTTTCGTCGCCCCTCTTCTCTCTACGACGCGACACATCTAATGCTTTGACTTTTTTCTCCTCAACGTCAACGCGTCTCCCTACATCTGTCCTGGTACAGTAATTGGGAGGGTAAACCCTTCATGCAAACTACACCTATTCTCAAGAAGAAGTAAATTACGTTGACTTCCTGAAACACGTCAATTACCCAGCCCACTGACCGTTAATTATGACAGACAGTACTCTTATTCTTATCTGGCTGATAGCTACACTACCCTGAAAATACTGTAGCTGCTTGCAGGAGAGATAATTACCCAAACGTATTCAACGTTTTTCAAATTGTTAAAGAACAAATTCTCTTAAAGCAATGGGTGGTCCCTTGGTTACGTTATAATAATTGCCTCGCAATCACCTCACTGAATACTGGACATCGATGTCTTACCAGATAACAGGAGAATATATGTGTACCCAAGTATACTCTTCTCGACAGAGTTCACCCACGACAATGACTAAATCACAATAACAAAACACAGTGATTTACGTTATAATCTAGTTGCAATGACAATACTGCAAAAACCCAGTAAATAACCCTCAGAACATGAACCCTCAAGAACACGACTCCACAATGATTTACTGAATTGCAAAACACACCCTGGTGATTGCTCAATACTAGCAACAATCACCACCAATGACAACCCCTTTGCAATAACACACACGGCACATGTACTAAATCAAACTATATTAGTACACTGCACCACACTTACTGTTGCAAATGACTCCAGTGCTGTAATTACCACTTAGAACACTGGTCCACACGTTGCAATCACCACAGTAAATAACACATAATAACATATATATATATATATATATATATATATATATAATATAATATATATATATATATATATATTATATATAATATATATATATATATATTAGTATATTTTGGTAGCAGTCTTTCCTGTAGACATATGTTATTAAATATGACCGAAAAAGTAAGATTAATAATTCTAACACGATTTTCTCAATTTTCTTATGTTTGTTTTTTATGATGACGGTAAATGAAAAAATCAATTCTCCCATGATTTGATTTTCATTTACCGTCATCAGTAAAACAAACATAAGGAAATTGAGATTGAGAAAATTCGTGTTAGAATTATTAATCTTACTTTTTCGGTCATATTTAATAACATATATATATATATATATATATATATATATATATATATATATATATATATATATATATATATATATATATATATATATATATATATATATATATATATATTTATAATTACTGCTGACACATGCACATGTAGCCTACAGCTATCAATCGTTAATGGGAACACTAAGAAAATCTCGTACTCCTTAAATCACAAGGGTGAGTGATTTATCGGTCTCACGGGCCGATAAACACTCCCGAGAATTACATTACTCGACAGAGTGACGGCTGTCACTCCCGACAGCCTCGTCACTCACCATATTCTACCAAAATTATGTTAACACTGCAGCCACAATATATATATATATATATATATATATATATATATATATATATATATTAAATATGACCGAAAAAGTAAGATTAATAATTCTAACACAACTTTTCTCGATTTTCCTTATGTTTCTTCTTTTTACTGGTGACGGTAATG
>WNGS01081123.1:0-10442 GCA_020271785.1 Procambarus virginalis | reverse complement strand
GTAAATGCTTTAAACTTCTTAACAAACGTGCCTAACATAAGCTCACACTTCCATTTACCTTTTTTTTTCTTCATCTTTTTTTAACGTTGTTTTCTCTTACGATCTCTTGCTTATTCCTAGTATTTACCCTTCTTATTCCGTTCTTATGGGTGGTATAAATAGGAGCTGCCTCGTATGGGTCAATGAGCCTCCTGCAATTATTTCTGTTCTTGTGTTCTTGTTTTCTCATTATCACTATCCCTTTATTACTCCTTGCCTACCGTTGCTTTGCTTCTCTTAAGATTTTCTTCTCCTCACCTCTCTTCTGCCTATTTATTTTTTATTGCCTTCTCCGCCTTCAATCATGGTTGCACACCTATTAGACCAGCTTCCAAAATACAAATCCTAAACAAGAATGAACCTACCCACATCCAAGGAGGCAGATTAGACCTAACCTTTCGTTCATCAGCCTCCCTAAGAGATGTACGACATGGTCAGTTGAGCCCACACTCACAAGCGACCACTATGGGGTCCAAATTGATCTTACGTTAGACCTACCCACTCCACCTCCACCACTCCGCCTCCATCTGAAGCCTGGAACTTTGCTTTAGCAAACTGGGACCGATTTCAAAACCTCATTTCAGAGTGGCATAGAAACTATGATCTTCCCGGAGACATTAATCAGGCAGAACAAGAATTTGTCAAAGCGATTCAAAGTGCAGCCAACCACTCAACCCACTGAAAAACAGTCCACCGGACCCATAAAGATCATTGGTACTATTGCGAACGTGTCAAAGAACTCAACCATAGACTCAACAGAACAAGAAAGCTATACAAAAAGCATCCGAGTGACCGCAACAGGTCCTTACTTTGTGAGGTCAAGGAACATGTACATCGAGAGACCAGACTAATAAAAGAACAAATGGCTGGAATGGTGTTCACACCTGAATGAACACACCTCTCTTGGAGAGATGTGGCAGCAAATCCACCGGCCAAAGGGAATAAAACACCTAAAGCCCCACACCCCAAGGATCCTCTACAGGAAGCCGAAGTACTGGCAACCAGGTTTGCAGAGAGAGCAGCCAGCAATCAACTTCCACCAGATGTATTAGCAGTACAGACAGGACTAGAGGAAGAAAGGTGGCACAGAATCCTTACAGCATGTGAAGAAGTCTCTGACACAATGCCCCCTTCACACTGGATGAGCTCAATCGGGCTAAGAAAAACTCCAAGGATACATCCCCTGGAGCTGACAAAATAACCTATAAATGATTAGAAACCTCGGCCCAGAGGGAGACGCTGCATACCTAAGGTTAATTAATTTAGCCTGGACTTCTCAAACTAGACCTTCAGCTTGGAATAGAGCAGACATAGTACCGATCCCAAACCTAAAGATCCAGATAATCCCAGACCCATTTCTCTCCAAAGCTGTGCAGCCAAGACGGCTGACAGAATGGCACTCAACAGACTGGAGTGGAAAATGCCTAGACTGCACCATGATATGTATGCCTATAGAAAAGGGGTTGGCACAGTGGAATGTATTACAACTCTGTTAGCCCACTTGAATGACAGACCAGGAATGCTGATATTCCTGGACCTCGAAAAAGCCTTTGAACTGGCTAGCGCCCCTGCTATTCTCTGCTGCCTCATTGACAAAGAGGTCAGAGGCAACCTGCTCTCCTGGATCAAAAACTGTCTCATAAACAGAGAAGCAAGAGTAAAAATTCATGGCACAGTTTCTGAGTACAAAAGACATGAAAATGGTACACCGCAAGGAGGTATTCTCAGCCCTCTTCTCTTCAACTGTTTAATGGAAAAATAATGAGGTTGAAACTTCCACATCACTGTAGGCTGCTAAACTACGCGGACGACTTTGTCATCATCATAAAAGGAAGGGATGCGGCGCGCCTTGCACCCAAATGCTTAGACTGCATCAGTAAAGAGGCAAAACAGATTGGGATCAAACTCAACCCCTCAAAGTCAAAAGCCATGCCCATAAAAATAGCGAAGCCCAATATCCAACTCACAGTACAGGGTCAACCAATCGAATGGGTGGACACCTATCAGTACCTAGGAATAATCCTGGACACATACATGAATTTTAATGCTGAGGTCACTTACTTGAGAGAGCGAACTGCGGCCAGGACGGCAATCCTCAGGTCGCTAACCTCCCTCTCTGGAGGAGCCAATCTGCAAGTCCTTCGCACATACTATGTACAGGCAGTCAGATCAGTGATCGATTATGCAGCACCTGCACTCACAAATCTATCACACCAACAGTGGAAAAAGCTTGAAGTTGCCCAAAACAATGCTATGAGAGCCGCACTGGGAGCCCCCATGTGGACCAAGCTTGAAACACTTAGACTGGAGACGGGTTTGCCCTCTCTACAGGAAAGAATATCTCAAAGGACAGCTACAATTATTAGTAAGATAATTATTTCTTCTGATCCAATCCCAGTACGGCAGGCCTTGGTGGTTGGACTAGGGCAAAACAATGGAAACTCTTGGGCTGCAAGAGCAGGAAAAGTCCTAAACGGACTACAGTTAAAAAGTATGATTCTCGATAGAGAGGGTGATCATCCACACCCAAATTACACTCCTGCTGCACCGTGGGAAGAGCCTACTTTCAAAATAGTAATAGAAAGTCTCCCAATGAAAAAGGCTGCCTATGATCCGACAATCCTAAGGCGCATAATAGAAGAGCAAATGTATAGCATAGCAGTAGCAGGAGCCACCCACATTTTCACAGACGGATCGGTGGACACAGAATATGAAAGTGCTGGCGCTGCTCTTTGCACGGCCAGCGTACAGGCATATTGGAGACTGGGAGGACTAGTATCATCAACCCAAACTGAGCTGTTTGCCATACAACAGGCATTCGCATATGTGATTGCACAAAACACCCAAAATGCCATCATACACACAGACTCAAAAGCTGCACTTCAAATACTAGGACAAAAACAGTGGAAAGATAACGTGGAGATAATTACCACCATTTTGTATCTTGGAGCAGTCGCTAAAGGCAAAGGACTCAACATAACCTTGAACTGGATCCCATCCCATATTGGAATCCCATTAAATGAGAAAGCTGATGAAATTGCTAAACTGGCAACTCGTCATCCAGTGATAGATAAAACAATTCAACCCAGCCTAGAGAACATTAAAAACATCATCACCAAAAAACTCTCACACCTCAACAAAGCCTACCTACACCAGAGAATAGCTGAAGGCTCGCCCTCTGCAACATGGTATCTTCAGGCAACTAAATTAGAAAGATTAAATATCCCAAAAGGAATCCACAGGGAAATAGCAGTTAGGTTATATAGACTACGTCTAGGTTACAGATGCAACTGGGAGATTGGTGAACCCCGACAGAGAGAGTGCATCTTCTGCCAAACTGTCACAGAAAAGCCATTACTTCACTATCTTCTAGAATGTGAAGCAACCAACGACCTTAGAAGAGCTTTACGAGTTCCTGAATCTTGCTGTGGCCACCCTGAAGCCATCTACAGAGCCACTCTCCTGGTCAACAAAGGTGTCCAGCAGCTGGACGCCCTCATAAAGACTGTGAAGCAGTATCCTCCCCCGCGATAACAGCTCGATGATTAAATGCAATGTCATAATAATGAAAAGAATTACGGAGAAAAAAAAAAAAATTGTACCACTTAAGGGCTATTCATGCCCGTGCCACCTCTTGGGTGGCTTAATCCTTATCAATCAGGAGTAACCACCATTTGGTCACCATTTGGTCCGGGAGACATCTCCCGTCACGCAGGGTGCCGTCGCACCTCCACGGATCTCCAGTATCATCACTCGATACTGTTAATGGCTCATAAGGGCCACCACTTACGGGCTATTCATGCCCGTGCCACCTCTTGGGTGGCTTAATCTTTATCAATCAATCAATCTTCAATCATGGTGCCAGGTAAGTCCACCACGGGCTCACCATAGCTAGTGCTACTTGCCCCGCTCCTGTGCCAGGTAAGTTACGGGCTTACCATAGCCCGTGCTACTTGGAACTTGTTCCGAGTAGCTGAATCTATAACAACAACAACTTCAATCATCCAGTTACAGCAACGCTCCTGTGCCAAGTAATCCACTACGGGTTCACCATAACCCGTGCTACTTGGATTTTTTGTTCCCAGTAGTTGAATCTAAAACAACAACTTCAATCATCACACAGGCTATTCATACCCGTGCCACATCTTGGGTGACTTAATCTTTATCAATCAGGTGTAACTACAGCCCTGCTCTTTTGCCAGGCAAGTCCACAACGGGCTCACCATAGCCCATGGAACAATACGTTCCAAGTAGCGAATCTTAAACAACAACATTCAATCATCACAAACTACTTGAGAATGGTCCAGGACGGACCAAAACGTCGTCGTCCCTTTACTTTCTAGTGTGTGGTTTGGTCAACATACTTCAGCCACGTTATTGTGACTCATCGCCTGCAAAGAGAAAGTGACATATTATAGATACAGAATCTTGTTATTGATCTGGAGAATGCTGAGAAAGTTAAAGAATCATTATATGTTACATAGTTTAATACCATTTGTTTTGATGAAGCAAAAATTGTACCAGGGAAGGACCAGTTTCAACATCTGCTTCAGACGAATATTGATTCTGATTTTTGAGATCTGTTTTTTCTCGCCTTCATTTTTTTTCTCAATACATCTCTCATTTTAGATGAAACCGTCAAGTTTCAAGATATTAGCAAATATTTGCCTTGCACCAACAATGCTTAACATAGAATAAAAAGTTTAACAACCGTGTATTAATGTTTGATGCATGGTATGTCACATTGTAAATAAAATATACTGTAAATTAAAATTAACTGCTTATAAGATACAGCTAAGAGAAAAATAAGGTTTCAGTGAACAAAAATAAAAGGCAATCAAGTCTACCTGGATAAGTGGCAATCCTATTTTTGCAATGCCTTATACTTTCTTCATATGCCTCGATGGCATGCTTAATGTTGCTGGCATTTGATTTTAGAACTTTTAATAAATTCTCAATTTACAATATTGATACTGTATCGGACTAAAAAAGTTTTAATACATATGTTAATACCTTTCTGAATCTGGTAACAAATGCATGAGGCACATCATTAATTTTTCCGTTTTCAAAAAATGGCCCCGTCTGAGAAGAGTTCTATACATTCTGTGGAAATAAATTGTTATTATTTGATATCTTAATACTGTCTTCCCAAAATACTGACTGGAAAGTATGATGATGATGGTATTGAGGGTGCTGTCTTAAGTAGAATGAATTCATGGTTATTTCGGAGGAAACGAGCTCAAAAATAGTGGAAGAGTAATTAAATAAGAAAATAATAAAACTATCAGGATGTGGATGAAAGCATAAGAGGGACAATTTGATTAAAAAAAACGAGGATTAGACACGTACATTGTCTTCATTTGAACAAACTATTGGGGTGTAGCCAATTAGATTCAGTGAGGAAATCGTTCCACCATCTGGCCCAAGCAACCCCACTTCTCCCTTCCCCAAAAAAGTCCCCCCCTACAACCACATTAATACCTATGTCAGTACACATTTGCCTTGAACAATTTAAGTAAAAAAGAATTTGTATTCCAATGAAATAAATTGTTTTGCAGTACTGTACTTAACAGTTGAGTTATGTAGTGCAGACTTTCTCAATACCCTGAGAGTTCCAGATATGATATGAATATAAATTCTTTAAAGAACATTAACCTCTCTAACAAATATTCGTTATACACTACAGTCTGTACAAAACGTACAGACCACTAGAATCACACTACTGCAGTACACATACAGTGGAACCTCGAATAACGAATTTAATCCGTTCCGGCGCTGCGGTCGTCATGTGAAACGGACGTCATTCAAAACGAAGTTCGCCATTGAAAATAATGTAAATACAAATAATCCGTTCCAGCCCCAAAAACAATGGCATTATACACTGGTAATATGATACTGTACATGTAAAATGTTCTGTTTGTTCACATTTGTACATTCACTTTACCCTATGAACATAAGAATATAAGAACAAAGGTAACTGCAGAAGGCCTATTGGCCCATATGAGGCAGCTCCTATTTATAACCACCCAATCCCACTCATATATATGTCCAACCCATGCTTGAAACAATCGAGGGACCCCACCTCCACAATGTTACGCGGCAATTGGTTCCACAAATCAACAACCCTGTTACTGAACCAGTATTTACCCAAGTTTTTCCTAAATCTAAACTTATCCAATTTATACCCATTGTTTCGCGTTCTGTCCTGTGTTGTGTGACGGTGTTCCCACCCTTCTAATTCTCCCACGCCTGCTGTAAGAGTCATGTCCACTATTCCCGAGCGTTTTCTACATTGCAGGCATCAATTGAACATATGTGGGGGAGAACAGTATTCTCGATGAGCCGAGAAATTGGCGAAAATATAGTATTTTGGCCTGTGGGATAGGCCCTTTAGGGAGCCAATATGGCGCTGGCGAGTCTGTTCTCCCGCCAAAACTGTGTGACGTCAGTGGCGCCAGATTGGTCACCGTCAGCGACGTGGCACTGGGAGCCAATGAAAACCAACTTTGGGAAAAGTGACGTCACATAGGCATGGGGGGTCCGGCCGTGTTGGCGCCGTGGCGATATCAGTCTTTCACGACGCGTCCGAGAGGTAGGACGCGCGATCGGTCATCCTGTCAGAGTGACGGATTTACCAAACTCCGGTGGATGTAAGCGTCTCCAGTTGTTGGCACGCACTCTGTGAGGTCTTCCTGCAACCCAGATGTGGCTCAGATAAGGAATTGACAGAATATTGAGCAACAAGTGCTCAGGGGACAGGTGCGTTGCAAGAAGTGGGCCGGGCATCGACGTGTGTCGTCGTTAGCAGTTCACCAGTATAAGAGACAGCTTAGTGGCCGGGCCACCCTCCGTGAGTGAACCGGTTGACAGCCTTGTCAACCAGGTTGAACGTGTGATCGACGATCCTGTCAAGTTTGACAGTAACCCCACCTTCGTGGAACCCTACGAGTCAACAGTTGGATGCAAGCACGTCGAGAAGTCTTCCCAAATACCTAGCGATATATCTAGACGACGAGGGAATTGACAGTGAAGTGAGCTTCAAGTGCTCTGAAGTCGGGTGCTGTGCGTGTGGAGCTTAAGCAGTATCGTCTGGGACGGCTGATAACTTCACAGTGACTTCGTAGTGTGAGAGGCAGTTCCTCTGGGAGTACAGTGACAAGGACTAATTGGGAAACGTACGACGACCGCCGAGACGTAGGCTGGCTGCCGTAGTTGGGAGGAAAGTTGACGGCCAGGAGACCGACTTCAACCCTGCGACGTACTGTAAGAGGAAGGAGCATGGACCTGCTGTGTACAGAAGCGGCGAGACGCGACATCCTAAGGCGTGGGCTTGTGTTTCTGGATGGTGAACGAGGCGAGAGCCTGGACCAGGAGCTACAACCCAACTGTCATCCTAGGATAGGTGAAGTAGGTGTTTACAGTTACCCTCCCATTTCCCCTTTAGTTAGCTATATATTTTCTTGTCAGGATATTTTATGTCGTGAGCAAGTCTCACTTGAGTCTAAGTCACAGAGAGCACAGTATGTGGTGAGCCTGCCCAGAGCGCTCACAGTATCAGTTTACATATATATCTATGTGTGGGTGTGTGCAAGCACCAGGATTCCTCAAGAATTTACTGTGACTATTATTAATTTCCAGTGAGTATTATTATTATATATATTGGTAGTAAACCAGATATTGGTGTGTTGATCTCTATAATCTATTGATATAAATGCCTGTGGATTGATCTCTATAATCTATTGATATAAGTGCCCGTGTGTTGATCTCTATAATCTATCGATATAAATGCCTGTGTGTTGATCTCTATGATCTATTGATATAAATGCCTGTGTATTGATCTTCATGATGTATATATATATATGCCTGAAATTTGATTACTGATTTATATATGACATGACTGTGTACTGAATAATATCATATACGTGGAGTGATTGCCAGTGATATCTCTTTAAGAGAAAGTATAGATATAAAGAAAAGTTCAGTGATCAAGTGAGTGCATTCACAGTAAATATTATTAAGAATAGAGTAATCTTTTGGTACGGTGAAAAGCCACTGTGAGAGTATTGTGAATAAGATGTTGATCGTGAGGCCAGTGAAACCATAAGTAAGCCATGTGAATGTTGAATAGTGTTTTGGAAAAAGTTAAATAAACGGGGAACGTGACAGAATTAGAAAAAAGTACTAGTCTGTTCCCACGATCGCGAGGGTCCCGGTCAGCTGACATCTGACAGGTGACGCGTGGCGCTGTCGGGTGTTGCCATATCGGTGCGCTCCAGAATATTATGCTATGAATGGAGCAATTGTCATATATTATTCCTGATACATTGATGCATATATATTTCTCGTTGTCTTTTAAGTAAAATACCAAAACTCTTTGGTGTTTGATATCATCCCCTCCATTTATCTTGTGACCGTGTAATGAAGTAAAGCAGAGTGACCTGCCTGATACCATATTACTGGAATTTGCTCTTGCCACAATTACACCTGACCACTGCGGTGTACTGGCCACCTAAAAAAAACCAGTTGGCGACCTTAAAGGCTGTGTAAGAGTTCGGTGTCGGGGCGGGCCACAGATTGAGGGAACGATCTGTGCCCCCACTCATCTTGCAATTTAAAGGCTGGTTGTGAGACCGACTGGGGTACTCTCCGAGGCGAGCAGTGGAGCCTAGAGGATCGAGGGAAGACCCGCCGAACGACGGTGAGTAAGGGTTATTGTCGGAGCAACCACCTGGAAAGGAAGTCCAGTCTACCTTTGCTTTAACCCTTCACTAACGAGAACACCGTGAAACCCCGACAGTTGATACTTTCAATACCCTATAATATCCCCTTTGTTATGTCCATTCATCCACTTGAACCTCTATCATGTCCCCCCAAACTCTTCGCCTTTCCAGTGAATGCAAATTAAGCTTTGTTAATTTTCTTCATATGAAAGATTTCTAATTTGGGGAATTAACTTAGTCATCCTACGCTGGACACGTTCAGTGAATTTATATCCATTCTATAATATGGCGACCAAAACTGAACTGCATAATCTAAATGGGGCCTAACCAGAGCAAGATATAGCTTGAGAAACACACCAGGTGTCTTGTTACTTACGCTGCGATTAATAAATCCGAGTGTCCTATTTGCCTTATTACGAACATTTATGCATTGATCCTTTTGTTTTAAATTCTTACTAATTATAACTCCCAGATCCCTTTCGCAATCCGACTTCGCAATCTCAACACCATCTAGCTCGTATCTTGTAACTCTATCATCATTACCTAGCCTCAGAACTTTACATTTATCAGCATTAAACTGCATCTGCCAGTCCTTTGACCATTTCAAAACCCTATCTAGATCAACTTGAAGTGATAGTGAGTCCTCCTCCGAATTAATTTCCCTACCGATTTTCGTATCATCGGCAAATTTGCAAATGTTGCTACTCAAACCTGAATCTAAATCATTTATATATATTATAAACAACAGAGGTCCCAAGACAGAGCCTTGAGGCACTCCACTTACAACATTTTCCCACTCTGACTTGACTCCATTTACACTAAACTCTGTTTCCTTTGGTATAGCCATGCCCTAATCCAGCTTAATATAGCACCCCAATACCATGAGCCTCTATCTTTTTAATCAGTCTTTCATGTGGCACTGTATCGAAAGCTTTGCTAAAGTCAAGGTACACAACATCACAATCCTTACCACTATCAACTGCCTCAACTATGCTAGAATAAAAAGATAAGAAATTTGTTAAACATGAACGGCCATTTATAAAACCATGTTGCGACTCAATATTAATTTATGTTTTTCAAGATGAAGACGAATTTTATTTGCTATTATAGATTCGAGTAACTTTCCCACAATAGACGTTAGGCTAATGGTCGATAGTTAGACGCAAGTGATCTATCTCCTTTCTTAAAAACTGGTATCACATTAGCAACTTTCCAAAACTCTGGCACTCTGCCTGACTATTGATTTATTAAATATGATTGACAGTGGGTCACAAAGCTCCCTTTTGCATTCTTTAAGCACCCTGGCAAACACTTCATCCGGCCCTGGGGATTTGTTTGGTTTGAGTTTTTCTATTTGTTTAAGAACATCCTCCCTGGTAACTGCTAAACTCGTCACCTGTCCTCGTCCCCACCCACATAGACTTGTTGGGCTGAAGGCATATTGTTAAGTTCCTCTTTAGTAAAAAATAAGAGTCGTTGCTGGCTTGAGGGAGACGATTGGGAGGTGGGAAGGAGGAGAGGGGTTATGGCTTGGAGGGAGACTCCACCTGTGGGTCAGGCGGGCTTTATGTTTTTGGGAATTTAACCCCACTGAGACCGGGTTGTGGTTCCCTATCACTGCTGTGTCTTTTCTCACTCTTTCAACAGACCATATTGAGTGCCACTTCGTGTTGTCTGCGTTTT
>WNGS01081114.1:0-10462 GCA_020271785.1 Procambarus virginalis | reverse complement strand
ACATCTCTAGACCAGGTACTACTGGTGTGGGGAGGGGAAGCACACGTGAGCACGAGCTCTGTGAAAAACACTATATATCTCGGGATATTTCAGTGATACAGGAACTAAACACAGTCAGATAACTCATAAAGTGCGTCTCAACTTATTAAACAATATACCATAGTGATTGACATCCGACTTTTGTGCTTTAAGGAAATAACAAGTGAATTTTGTGTGGAGTCCACCTCGTGGTGCCAGAACCCAGCCCTTAGGCCCACATCCTGTGTGGCCACCGTGTGTGTGTGTGCTTACTAGCAAATTGGTTTCCAACAAGTGTAATAGGGGACTGTGGATCGAGAAATTAGTAATAGAGAAAGTGAATACTATTGCAAGTCGGGAATAAAGCAGAAAATCCCTTATTGTAATACAAGCGAATTAATATATCAGTGTTATAACCCAAGTAACTGGCAACTGAGGGCCTCCAGCCGCGGCCTGGGACAACAAGTGTCAACGGTACAGCCTCTGGGACCCTCCCTCACCCTCGACCGTGTGATAAGTTGACCATACTGTAGAACAAATAAACATATATACTATTACAAACATACGGTATACATATAATATTATAAATATATAGATATATACAACAAAACAAGGCAAAATGGGAGTAAATAAACAAATTTGTGGCCACTGTAACATCTCCTTAAAGTCGAAGGCAACGGGAATTGAATGTTATATCTGTAAGAATAGATTTCATTCGGCTTGTGCAGGAGTGAGTAACACTGCGGCACTGAGAGCTGGCCACTTGCTCTGGGTGTGTAAACATGACCAGCCAGCTTGGAATATCCTAAAAAACCTTCTAGATAACATGACGCATGAACGGAAAACATCGTTCATTGGAAGCCTACCAGCCATCCAGGAGGAGTGGGAAAGGAACAACAATTGTAATATACCAGGGGCGGAGGCTATAGTCAGGGATGAAACTGAGGCTGAAACTCAGGAAGTTGTAAACTCTGACTCAGTAGGCCCGGATGTGGATGACAGTAAACTAGAAAGTGTAACAGACAGCACTGACAGCTCGGTAGGTACAGACACTACAACGGTTCCCGATAGAGAAAGTCAGAACAGAAGGACAGACTTATGCAAATTTTATGCAAAGGGCATATGCAGACATAGATATGCTGGTAATAAGAAAGGATTAGAATGCAGTTATCAACATCCCAAAAAATGTTTAAATATGCTTAGGAAAGGTGAGTGTCGATTTGGATCAATATGTAGGTTTTTCCATCCTGAGATGTGCCAAACCTCACTGGAGGACAGAAAATGCTATGACCTCAGCTGCCCATACTTTCACGTGAAAGGCACGGAACGCTACATAAAGAGTGGCAAGCAGGATAATGAATTTGGAGGAAATTCGATAAATTTTTTATACCAGACCGAAAGAGAATTCAAAAGGAGGAGCATGGAGAATGTATGGAACTGGATGCCAGACCCACTTGCATACCAGAATTACAGATACAACTACACACCGAAAGGGAACCACAACTACAACAGGCAACTGCCCTACAACAATCAGCACTGGTCAGAACAAACTCAATATGTCCACGCATAATGGGCTTGCCGAAAAAGTCTCCCAGTCAAACTATCACTAATAGAGTAACCTCATTCATCTTTGCCAACATACAAGGACTGAAAACAAGAACCAACAATAAAGTACAGTTCATAAATGGCCTCCTCACGGAGTCAAATGCAGTATTTGGAGCTTTCACAGAAACCCATGCAGGGGAATTCTTGGACAGTGAGATCTGGATTCCAGGATATAACCTATACAGGTGTGATAGGAAAATTAGGTCACATGGAGGAGTGGGTCTGTATATTAGGGAAGACCTTGTGTGCTCGGAGCTCCTAAACGTTACAAATGAGGTGATAGAGGTACTGGGATTAAAAATAGAGAAAATAAATTTAGTGATTATTCTAATATACAAACCGCCAGATGCAACGGCTGAGGAATTCACAGAACAGATAAACAAAATAGAGAATAGCCTTGATAATTTGGAGAACCCAATACCTGATATTATCTTCTTAGGTGACTTCAACTTGCCTAGTCTCAGGTGGAGAATAGCAAACAATAATATTATACCAGGGAATCTATCAGGACCTAACCAACCACAGATTAGAGAACTACTTAGATTCTGTGACAAATTTTCACTTACTCAGCAGATATCGGAGCCAACGAGAAATGAAAATATTCTAGATCTGGTCTTTACGAACAATGAAGACATTATCAGAGACATTACGATATCAGATACCACATATTCAGATCACAAGCTCATTGAAGTGCAAACTACCATCAATACTCAGAATAGACCTAAAACGTTGATAAAGCGAGAGGGGCTATTCAGTAAATTCAATTTTAATAATAAAAGGATAGACTGGGAGATAATAAACAGGGAACTTAAAAACATTCCATGGGAAACTGTTTTAAGTAATAAAAGTCCTACAGAAGGAATAGAAAAACTGACTTCGGAAGCGTATCAAGTCTGTCTGAAACATGTTCCTTTGAGGAAAGCCAGAAAGAGATCCAACGTAGAAAGAGAACGCAGAAGACACTATAAACGCAGGAAAAGAATAACGGAACTGCTTATGCAGACACGAATTTCCCGTCAAAGAAGGAATAATTTAAATAGGGAGATTGAAGAAATCGAGCGGAAATTGAAACACTCATATGAAACTGAAGAAAGGCAGTTAGAACAGAAAGCAATTCAGGAAATAAAGAAAAATCCAAAATACTTCTTCACATATGCGAAATCAAAAGCAAAAACTACTGCCAGTATTGGACCTATTCGTACAAGTGAAGGTTCATACACGGAGGATGACAAAGAAATTAGTGAAATCCTAAAAAAGCAGTATGAGGACATGTTTAGCACTCCAATAAACAACATGAAAGTAGAAGATCCAGACAATTTCTTTATGCGGGATATCCAAACCCCTGTAAATATAACTGATATCAACACGAGCGCACTAAATTTTGAAAGAGAAATTGAAAACATGCCCATGCACTCGGCCCCAGGTCCAGACTCATGGAATTCAATATTTATAAAGAAATGCAAAGTGCCGGTAGCACAGGCACTCAGTATAGTGTGGAGGAAGAGCTTGGACACGGGGGAGATACCAGATGCACTTAAAGTAGCAGACATAGCCCCTCTACACAAGGGAGGGAGCAAAGCATTGGCAAAGAATTATAGACCAGTTGCACTAACATCGCACATAATAAAAGTATTTGAGAGAGTGATTAGGAGTCAGGTCACCAATTTCATGGAGACCAATGACCTTCACAACCCAGGCCAACATGGATTTCGAGCGGGAAGATCGTGCCTCTCACAGCTACTTGAGCACTACGATAAAGTCACTGAGGCATTAGAAGAAAAACAGAATGCTGATGTGATATACACGGACTTCGCAAAGGCATTCGATAAATGTGACCATGGCGTGATAGCACACAAAATGAAGTCAATGGGAATAACCGGTAAAGTAGGACGCTGGATACTCAGTTTTCTGTCAAACAGGACTCAGCGAGTAACGGTCAACCATATAAAATCTAGTCCAAGTGCAGTTAAAAGCTCTGTACCTCAGGGTACAGTCCTTGCACCGCTGCTTTTCCTTATTCTCATATCAGATATAGACAAAAATACAAGTCACAGCTTCGTATCATCCTTTGCAGACGACACAAAAATCAGTAAGAAAATTACCTCGGCTGAAGACATTGAAAAACTTCAAGCTGATATTAATAAAGTTTTCGACTGGGCATCAGAAAATAATATGATGTTTAACAGTGACAAATTCCAGGTACTCAGGTACGGTAAAAATGAGGACCTTAAACATAATACAGGGTACAAAACACAATCAAATGTGCCCATAGTAGGAAAACAACATGTAAAGGATTTGGGAATAATGATGTCTGACGACCTAACGTTTAGGGAGCATAACCAAGCAAATATTGCGACAGCCAGAAAAATGATAGGATGGATTACGAGAACTTTCAAATCCAGGGATCCCATCACAATGCTTGTACTCTTCAAGTCACTTGTGCTGTCCCGTCTTGAGTACTGTTCAGTACTCACTTCCCCCTTTAGAGCAGGAGAGATTGCTGAAATAGAGGGAATACAGAGAACATATACGGCACGCATAGACGCGATAAAGCACCTAAATTATTGGGATCGTCTCAAAGCTCTCCAAATGTACTCACTAGAAAGAAGACGAGAGAGATATCAAATAATATACACCTGGAAGATACTGGAGGGCCAGGTCCCAAATCTACACAGTAAAATAACAACGTACTGGAGTGAACGATATGGAAGAAAATGCAGAATAGAGCCAGTGAAGAGCAGGGGTGCCATAGGCACAATCAGAGAACACTGTATAAACATCAGAGGTCCGCGGTTGTTCAACGTCCTCCCAGCAAGCATAAGAAATATTGCCGGAACAACCGTGGACATCTTCAAGAGGAAACTAGATTTATTCCTCCAAGGAGTTCCGGACCAGCCGGGCTGTGGTGGGTATGTGGGCCTGCGGGCCGCTCCAAGCAACAGCCTAGTGGACCAAACTCTCACAAGTCAAGCCTGGCCTCGGGCCGGGCTTGGGGAGTAGAAGAACTCCCAGAACCCCATCAACCAGGTATCAACCAGGTATTCTTGTTTTAGTACTTCACACCCCTGAGCCGCTCTCTGCCGACCCCCCCCCCCCCCACACATTAGGCAATTGCATTTTTATAAGACAAAGAAAGAGAGACAGACAGACAGACAGTCAGACAGACAGACAGACAGACAGACAGACAGACAGACAGACAGACAGACAGACAGACAGACAGACAGACAGACAGACAGACAGACAGGAAAAGAGAGACAGAGACACACAGAAACTCAGAAACAGAAACACAGCCAGAGACAGAGAGATATAGACAGACAGAGAGAAGCAGAGACAAAGAAAGAGGAAGTGAATGAGACAGACAGTAGATAATGAGAAGGATGGATAGACGAATAGGCGGATGAACAAATAGATAATCCGTAAGAGCCGTGATGGGGGTTCGAACCTATGCACTGGGTGTTCCTAACCACACGCTCCAGGTGACTAGGCCACGACATGGGCAAAAACATTGCAACCTTGAGTACTGCTGCATCCACTAGGACTCCTGAGCCATCCACTGGAGCCGAACCAGGGTTTCACACAATCCCCCCCCCATGCACTCTAGCTCTGTCATTTTGTAATGTTCTACCTCTGACGCTCCTCCTTTAATTAACAGAGAGTATTCACACTCTCGTGATGTGTCAATGAGAAAATCTGTTGGAGTCGTGACGAAGGTTCTAACCTATGTGCTGGGTGTTCCCAGGCACACACTCTCTGTGTATTGAAGGAGGAGCGGCAGGGATAGTACATTCCTAAATTATAGAGCCAGACTGCATGGGGGGGGGATTGTGAGAAACCATTGCCGTTGGAAGTCTCTAGATGTAGGAGCATCAAAATGATCTTACATCTGGCAAGGACGCAATCGCCCGCCATTTGCAATTTGAGGAACAATCCTGTGTGTAAACCTACCAAACAATTAACATTCCTTCTTTAGCAATACCTATCTGAAAAGTCTATAATTTAAATACCACTAATCCAACGTATAATCCAACACATTCAGGGCCTACCACAAGAAAATACATACATAAGTGAAAAGTCCGTACATCAACTGTATGTCAACAAATGCCATACGATCCTGGTCCACATGCCACAGTGCAATACTGGACCCAGGGTCGTAACATCCTCTCACTGTTGACACCCAACACACAGACAATTATATTTTTCATCAGAGACAGACAGATACAGAGAGGCAGAGACAAAGACAACTAGAGACAGAGACTGATAGTAGATAAATGGATGAATTGATGGCTGGAAACATGGATAGACAGATAAGTAGATTGATGGTTAGATGGATGTTTAGGTAAAAGAATGGATAGACGAATAGATAGATGGACAGACAAACAGAAAGATAGTTTGAGGAATTAATGGATATAATGATGATTAGGTGCTTGAGATAGATAGATAAAATAAAGAAAGATGGAGAGATGGACAGATTGATGCATGGAAAGCTAGATGGATAGTTAGCTAGATGGATAGAAAGCTAGATGGATAGATTTATGGATAGATGGCTGCACAGATGGATGGATAAATAACTGCAAAGATGGATGGATAGAAAACTGGATGGATAGATGAATATAGATAAATGGACACAGAAAGGGCAGATGAAAGGACAGAAGAGTGAATAGATAGAGGATGTTTAGATGCATGGATGTGTAGATGGATGGATAGATATTTTTCATTTTTTTCTTTTTATTTAACTTATTTATTTACATATACAAGAGCTCTTACATTCTTGTACATTCTTGCACACGTCAATAGATGGATAGATGGATGGATAAAGGGAAAGACGGATAGACAGAAGTATTGACAAATAGACAGAAGAGTTGATGTATGGACAAATGAGTAGACGTTCAGGTGGACAGAGAGAAAGATAGATAGATGGATATATGGATTGCTAGATGGGTAGATTGAAAGATAGATGAATAGATAGATTCTTAAATTGATGAATGAATAGATAGTTTGTTAAATAGATGGACAGACTGATGAATGCATTGATTGCTGGGGGAATAAATGGATGGATAGAAGACTAGACGTATGAAAGATGGATGGATAGAAGTATAGATTATTGGATATATAGGTCAATGACTAGATAAATAGAGAGATACGTGGATGGATAGATAAATAGAGATATATATGGAAGGATAGATATAGGGACAGATTGGAGACAGACAGACAGTCCCAGGCAACGCAGGGTACTCCTCCTGTACAGTATACATTACAAATGCTGTCAAAATTCCCTACCATAGGAACCAATAAATGTTTAATATTTATGGTAACATTTTCACAAAATATATAAACTTAAAATAAGAATCTTATTGTAACACAACACATTACATGTATTATGGTTCATACTCCAAAGTGTAGGTGAGAATATCAGTGTGTCTGTCGGACTGTTTTTCTGTTCGACGTTGGAGTCCACACGGTTGGGGCTAAACTCATTCAAATTCCCAAAGGGAATGGTCTTGTAACACTGGTGGGGGTTCGTACTTAATTTAATCTTCTTTTACCTTCACCCCGTCCGTAATCTTTATTCACTTACTCAAACCAAGGGAAACCCCAGAGTTATACTTGAGCCGACCCCACGCCACGTGGTCTTATAACCGTTTGACCAGCTTAAGACTCTACAACCCTTATGACGTGAAAACAGACTTCTAGCAAAACTTTAGAATCGCCTTGCGCTGCCACCACCAGACCATTACCACTGAGCAATGACCGAGGTCTGGATCGATCATGTTAAAACAATAAACCTTGGGGCTTGATCCCCACTAGTAATATATGGGAGGGTTGAATTTTACGTTAAGTGTGGAATTATTAGAAATCAAAGGGACAATGAATTCTTAGTTGGTGTTAGAATCTGCGGCCCAACTCAACTCGGCCTCTTGGGCCCCACGTGGTCCGGGACATGTAAATAATATACATAAAATGGAAATTAATAAAAAGACAATTTACTAGCTAAATGGTTTATTCAAAACTAAACAAAATCTAAAATCAAAGCACTCCCTAACCTGAACACTACCTACATTGAAAAAAAGGGAATGAGATGCACTAATTCCCTATACCAAACTCTTAGCAACTCTACCTTTTAGGCGACCTGCTCGGTGGTAGGCTGGTCTAGGGGAGAGGTGGATCAAGGTCACCGTCCCGAGTCGTTGCTGGTACCACACTGTCTACCCGAGTGGCTCTCCTACACAGCAGCAAGCTGGGGTATCCCTATGCCTGGCTTTACTACGTTACTCGTAGGGGTTTAAGTTTAACAACTAATCTTTGTTGTACTGAACGACCCAGATTGGATGAATTTTTTTAACTGAAGTTAATTACACAAGCATCTTAGGGAAGAGCTATTGCTGATTACAAAATGGCTATTTGACCTTTGAGGAAATACCAAAAATATGGAGCTTTGGTGACCCTTGTGACCTCAGGTCGCCCAAATGATTGCGTGGCTGAGACTAGTCCCTCTAGTGACGTCACTGATGGTGACTTAACTCATTATCCTGACAATTAGGATCCTCTCGATCCTATAAACAGTAATACTATAAAGTTTGAAAGAATACTAATTTCTCTAAATTACTGAATAATGTGGAATAATTCATTATACGAAACTGTGAACAAAGGCGCCAGTTATTTCAACCGCCAATCTCCCCAGGGGATGCTCCCAGGTCCCTACACGTGGTTCCACTTCCCACTCTCCCATTTATATTGAATAGAATAGAATTTATATTGAATTTATTTTGAATGAATAGAACATTCTGGATCATTCCTACAAAAACTAGTTTGTTACAGTCTGGTGTACAGGATGGACAATGGATAGTTGGGGTCGTTAGAATTCAAGAGGTAACAGCATGCCAGAGTCTCATTCAGACCCCAACACAGGTTTTTGGCGAGGCTCGCCATCTGCACAGATAATTTCAAAACAAACGTTCAGAGCAATGTTTTCTTTTATAGTAATATGTACCATTATACACTGATCTCGGAAAAATGTCAGAAATAACCTGCTGTCAATAGTTTAGCCGTACTCACATAAAACAGACAATTCTTCCACAGCTTTAATTAAAGGTTTCTCAAGCCACAGCTATTTATCAGAGTAAGGGGTAACTTATTTGTTTAGTATGTCAAACACACACTGCTCTTCTCGCTGGCGATCACCCACACATTAGACAATTATATTTGTTATGAGAGAGAGACACAGACAGACAGACAGTGACCGAGAAATACAAAGACAGAGACATGCAATCAGTAACAGGCAGAGACAGAAGGAAAAAATAGAGGCTGATAGACAGAGAAAGAGAGAGAGCAAGAGACTGAAAGACAGAAAGGGAGATAGAGCGCAGATAGACGCATTCATATATAGATGGATTGAGAGATTGATGGATATATTTATAGACAGAGAGACAGATTGAGATATAGGTAAACAGATGAGTATGATGGATTGATGGATAGATAGATGGATGAATAGATACGTGGATATATATATAGCTGGCTACATAAATAGATATATAAATAGAAAGACAAGTAGATAGCTCGATAAATAGATAGACAAATAGATAGATGAATAGGTGAATAAAAAGACGGATCGATAGATAGATTGAATCATGTATAGATGGATGGATAGATATATGATTGAAAGATGAATAGATGGATGGATAGACTGATGGATAGATGGATGGATAGATAGAGGGATAGATACATTGAGGGATAGAGGATAAATATATGGATAGAATAAATAGTTTGTGGATGGATTATGCATGGATGGATATTTATTCCATTTACAACTATATATGTATTGATGGATACATAGATGGTCAGGCAGATATATAGACAGATGTTCTGATAAATGAATGGATAATTGGATTGATATAAATAGATGGTTGAATTAATGGATACATAGATGGACGGGCAGATGGACAGATCTATGGACAGATGGATGGACAGATTGATACTAGAGAGAGAATAGTTAGAGTTATGGATTAATGAATAGATAATTTTATCAAATGTCTTCTAGATAGATGGACAGTTAAATGTTCAGTTAAAGGCACAGATAGATGGTGAAAGTGGTGGTGAAGATGGTGGTGAAAGTGGTGGTGAAGATGGTGGTGAAGGTGGTGGTGAAGATGGTGGTGAAGGTGGTGGTGAAGATGGTGGTGAAGGTGGTGGTGAAGGTGGTGGTGAAGGTGGTGGTGAAGATGGTGGTGAAGATGGTGGTGAAGATGGTGGTGAAGATGGTGGTGAAGGTGGTGGTGAAGATGGTGGTGAAGATGGTGGTGAAGATGGTGGTGAAGGTGGTGGTGAAGATGCTGGTGAAGATGGTGGTGAAGGTGGTGGTGAAGATGGTGGTGAAGATGGTGGTGAAGATGGTGGTGAAGATGGTGGTGAAGGTGGTGGTGAAGGTGGTGGTGAAGGTGGTGGTGAAGATGGTGGTGAAGATGGTGGTGAAGATGGTGGTGAAGGTGGTGGTGAAGATGGTGGTGAAGATGGTGGTGAAGATGGTGGTGAAGATGGTGGTGAAGGTGGTGGTGAAGATGGTGGTGAAGATGGTGGTGAAGATGCTGGTGAAGATGGTGGTGAAGATGCTGGTGAAGATGCTGGTGAAGATGGTGGTGAAGATGGTTGTGAAGTTGGTGGTGAAGGTGGTGGTGAAGATGGTGGTGAAGGTGGTGGTGAAGATGGTGGTGAAGGTGGTGGTGAAGATGGTGGTGAAGATGGTGGTGAAGATGTTGTAAAGGTTGTGGTGGAGATGGTGGTGAAGATGGTGGTGAAGTTGGTGGTGCAGATGGTGGTGAAGGTAGTGGTGAAGGTGGTGGTGAAG
>WNGS01081113.1:0-10859 GCA_020271785.1 Procambarus virginalis | reverse complement strand
GTAATTTGTCCCATAAATCTACATCCCCAAACAAATTTTAGTTACTCAATTTTCAGAAATAAATCATAAATAATATTATATAAATAAATAAATTTTATTTAACTGAATAATAGTATTTAATTTTAAATAAAAATATTTTATTAATTTTTAATTAATTTAAAAAAAAATTAAATAATTTTTTTATTTAAATGAATAAATAAAGAAATAATGAATAAATGAATAAACCTTGATTTAAGTAAACAAACCTTGAATACAATACTGGATGCAGGATGGATAAACCTTTGAAACAATATTAAAATAAATATTTTGTTGCCAAGTTGGAAAGGTGTACCGAGACAGGTTGTTGAAGCAGACGTCATATTCAGATTAACAAAGAATTTGTCTGTCAGCCAATTCTTTTGGACCATCAAGGGTTGTAGTTCCCTGCTGGCTGTTCCAGTACCCTGTTATCTGTTCGAGCAAGTTCCCTGCTGACTGTTCCAGTACCCTGTTATCTGTTCGAGCAAGTTCCCTGCTGACTGTTCCAGTACCCTGTTATCTGTTCGAGCAAGTTCCCTGCTGACTGTTCCAGTACCCTGTTATCTGTTCGAGCAAGTTCCCTGCTGACTGTTCCAGTACCCTGTTATCTGTTCGAGCAAGTTCCTACTGTACCATATGCCTTGAATTGTGGGTTTAAACATGTGCAATAATTATAACTTGCAGATTTTTATTTTAGATATTGCATACAGTATAGTATTTAATTTTAGAGAAATTAAATACATGTTCAAAACTTTGTATTTTTTATTTGTTGACCTTTAATATTATAGTACTGTACTAAGCACATAAAGGTCAACCCATTCCCATTAAAGAAATGCTACTCCTGTAAATGAATTTACAGTTTGATTTTTTTTATTTTTCAGTTGGTGGAATATATCAAGTAATAAGGAGCAAATGTTCTGCATCGGTAGAAGAGCTTGGAGAACAGTATATTCTGTTGGGGCCATATAAAGAAACAAGTGTGAGAACAGAAGTTGAGTTGGGAGAGTTTGCTGCGGACTCTCCACTCACAATTACTATTAACCATTTACGAACACTTGGTTGGAGGGTGAGTAGCAGTAATGTAAATTGCTGATGTATAATACTCTTTGTAGGCTATGTACGATATCCAGGTGGGTAAGTGTGTAGATGTGGAATATTTTGCCTCTTGCAAAATGATACATGTAATATACAGTATGATGCTTCTGGGTAGGTTAATTTTTTACTCCATCTATTTTTTCATTTTTCCCATGGCCCTACCATCCCAATGTGCTGCTGCTTAATGTGTTGACACAACCTACTTAGAGCGAGTTATATTCAGCTGTACAAGGAGACCTCATTGTAACTAATATTAATGTTCTTTGCTAGTAAATTCTGGCCACATGAATTGTAAATTTTTTGTGGACAATGTTATCAGTTGTATTCAATTCTTGTTTATTATCCATTCCTCTTGGGTATTCTGTATCAGATTTTAACACTTGGTTGTATGTACTGTACATGATTTATTATTCCACTCCTCATTTTCACTTCCTGTAAGCTTCATTTTGTCATTGACTTGGCACATGAAACACTCACTCCAAAACGTTAATTAAATTCGGCCTCTCTCTTTTTTTTATTCTCCTCGTATTCCACTTAGTCATACCAGTCTGACTTTGTTTCTTTAGGGCCTGTAGTGAAATACAAATCCAATGCTGATTTTTCCCCCTTTGTGGGAAGCTTGTGATGGATTACCAGCCCAATCTTACATAAGGCATTTTACACCTAGTTGTGGGCAATGGGGTCATCACAAGCTTCATGCCTCCGATATACCGGATGTTAATATGCAGTTTGGCATTGCTTGCACAATATTCAGTCATTTACACGTTTTGTTTCGTTCTAATTGTAGGTGCACCCTGGCCGATGGCTTGTGGATGGAAGCCCGCAGATTATTCTTTTTGATATAGGATCAGCATCTGCCAAACTGAATGACTATAAGCAGGATTTTTATGAAAATACCAAAATTGGCATTCCACACCAAGATGTAGAATGCAATGATGCAGTACTTTTTGGCTTCATGGTTGCCAAATTTATTGAAGAGGTAAGTTCTTTAAAACTTTGTCAAGAATCTAGTACAGTACAGTATAAATAAGTACAGTACATGAAAACGAGATTACTGGTAAATAAGATTAAATCGCCAAATTAAAATATTGATTATATGCATAATAAAGTAGACTTGGTACATTTTAATAGATACCATACATTTGCATTAGTTTATAGTAAAAAACATACTTGGTAGTTTGCCAGTATAGTGACATAGCTACAAAGTACTGTTACTATTACTGTATTAGCATATTATGAAGCATAAACAAGTGAATGCGTGTGTGTTCCTTTTTACTGTACACTGGGTACCTGGCATAATATTGTTTATTTGCAAAGTTCCGTGCAGAGGTGATCAACCACAGTGATATCAAGCCGAAGATATGTGTCCATTTCCACGAATGGCTGGCTGGTGTGGGCTTGGTAATGTTGAGAATGAGGAATGTTGACGTGGCCACCGTGTTCACTACACATGCTACTTTGCTCGGCAGGTTCCTCTGTGCTGGAGCTGTTGATTTCTATAATAATTTGGATAAGGTGAATATTCTTGCCCCTATTTGTGTAACAAAATATTGAATATTATATCTCATAGGAATGATGAAATTTTAATTTTAATGGTTCTAGTGCAAACAAGTTAGTGAGAATTGGGGGGCAGAAGGACGAGTCGGAAGCACTTCGCTAAACCACACCAACGCATTCTGTAAAGTCTCAAAAGAAAAGTACCACACATCCATGGAATGAACTAGCATTTAGTTCTAACTGTTGAACTAATTCAGAGATGAATCGGTTCAACAACTTCAGTAGGCAAAGGAAATGTATTAATTGTTTTGTAGACTGTCTAAACGCACACTGACTTTGAGCTTGGAAAACATGTCGGAGGAATTTAAAGAAATGGTTCAGAATGGTTGCTTGATTATGTTGCATTGTGCTGGAAGCTCAGCTTGCCTCCATATGGTCATTAAGGCCCCTCAACTAGATCAGCTTACTCTTCCTCAATGATAGCCATGACTGCCACTGTACTACTGACAGACATAATTTCTGGAGGCTATTTGAACTCTTGTAGTAAATTAGACAGAGATTACTGGCCTTACCAAGGGATAAATTATAGGTGTAACTTATGAAATATATATAGAAGAATCTTCAATGCCATCATGCCCCGAACAAAGCCCTAGGTCTGCTTATGAAGTTCTTTTGTCTCCACTGTGTAGGGATACAATGGGTTATAAAATTAAATCGTTGATTCTCTTCTAACTCTGCGAAATCCTGTCTAAAGTATGTTTTTCTTGTATATATGTGTATATATGCATATGTATATATGTATGTATTGATATGTGATCCATCAAATTTAATCAGCATCAAATTTCCAACTGTCCATAGTTTGTGTGCTCTGCTTGGCTCGTGTAACTTTATTCAAAGATGCAAGACAAGGTCTTGCCAAGCTCACCTTTAAATTCTTTTAATGACCCTGCTAAATGCTTCATATAATCCTGAGGACTTAGATTATGAGAACAAGCCCTTGCCACTGTTGTTACCTTATCCTTGACCTTCAGGCAAATTTCATCGTATTTGTCTTAAGTTTTTTGGCGTTCTGCTGTTTGGAGGAGTGTTGTACAGATCCGCTATGATGATTTATTTGTTCCCCATTGTTGTCATTTCTTCTATTATGTAGCCCAATAAATTATCAATATTACAGTAGAACCTCCAGAATCTGGAACATGTCATAGTTCATGTGGAACATGTAGACTAGTTCTGGATTTGCAAGTAATTTGGATTCCTAAATAATTATAGTACAGTACACTTTTTAGTCTGCTTGCCACCAAAATTTTCCATAATTTTCTTACAGCAAATGATACAATAAAAGTTTCTGCATGCTGTATTTAGATAAAATATATATGACATGATTTTAAAGGTGGTAATGTTTATTAGAATATATAAATGTGCCAAGCAAATTTTTACCCAGAGGCAGCAAAAGCAGTGAGTCGCTGCTCCCAACTTTGAACAGCTTTCCTTTTTGCAAAATCTTGCTAGATTTTAATGTTTCGGCTACATTGTGCTGTATAGAGACGAATATATTTTGAGGTTGCACTGTTCAGTATAAACTATTTAAAGCACCCCAAATGCTGAATTTTCAAGTTTTCTATTATACTTTATTCTGTGTATACATTATGTTGAAATTGAAATAAGTTTATTGAAGTATAAATAAACACAAAGGGATGAGGTATAATAATATTTATACTCAAGCCTGAGTTGCATGTGTACAGAGTCACTCCAAGCATTTCTCCTTTTGCATAAGTGAAATGGGTATTTTGACTCGCATACATGTAGTTCCATAGTTTTACTTCTCTCATACAGTATACCTCTTTGCCACTTCTGCTTGTGCTTGAATATTTCTTAATTTGCTTCTTATTTGTGTCATGGTTAAAGCACATTCAATGTCAACTTGTTGTTTTTGATGTGGCGTGTTTGGCCTGTTCGTCCGCCACAACAATTATAAGTGTTGGGTATTTCTTTAATTAAAACTAACCTTGTTACAATATTGCAGTTTGACATAGATCAGGAGGCTGGAATGCGAGGAATCTATCATCGATATTGCATGGAGAGATGCTCGGCCCATCTGGCGCACACCTTTACCACGGTGTCAGAGATCACTGGAGTAGAAGCTGAACACCTACTGAAGCGCAAACCAGATATAATTACGCCTAATGGATTGAATGTCAAAAAATTTGCTGCTCTCCACGAATTCCAGAACCTTCATGCATTATCCAAAGAGAAGATTAATGACTTTATTAGAGGACATTTTTATGGGTAAGTAACAAGGTAGATTAGTATTAGACCTTGTGATTTAAGCTTTCACTATTCATTTTAACACTTTCGTCTGGCGGTGACGCAGTCCGCGCCAATAAATAAATTGATGGATGTCCACTGGTGATGCATGTTGCTTCAAATTTTAAAATATTTTAAATTATATATTTTTATCCGATCATTATGGGACTAATTTTAAAATGCATGCCTTTAGATTGCAAACAATTTGATACCAAAATGAACGACGTAGCACAACAATTGAGGTCAGAACACTGGAAAGAGTACACATGTTTAGTGTGGGTGAGTGCTCCCAGGAAAACACCAGGCCCACCTTGGTGTTGGTTGGGGTGCTTGTGCCAGGTGCGCGAAGGTGTTAAAGGCCATTAACCCTTCGTGATCAATACAGAGGAACCTCAGGTGATGAGCAGTGTCAGGAGACATATTTTTCCTGCTCTCTCGTGCACTGAATGAAGTACAAAATGCATAGTGCACCAGTGATGTGCACCATGATTCGACTTTCTGAATATAAACTTTTCCACAGTCGTGTTGGGTGTCAATGGACAGCCCAGGACATATGCTAGCTAGTGATGTCATTCTGATCGCTGTATCAGGTCTGTGAAGGAAATTACAGGAGGGAGTTGATTTCAGGGAGATTTGGTACTATTCAAGTGGAGAGAGGGAGGTATGGGGGGTTAACGGCTGTAGACCAACCCCCCTATCACGTGTCCACCTCGTGAGCGAGGGGGGTAGCGTCATGAGGCAGGTGCGCCATTGGCCGAGGCCCCTGGGCCTCAGGAATGCTGAACCGTGATTGGTCAAGACGCTGAGGGGTACCACATGGTATGCTTGAGGCCGTCTTGGCGGGAAAAGTCATTCTTACCTCATACGCTTGCTAGAGGAGACGTATTGTCCCGTGCTAGGCCAAGCCACGGGAAATACCGCCTGCAACGTTACTAAAGTCACGCCTATATTCTGCTATCTTGCCGTGTGCCGTCCGTAAGAATCCGGTAATCGGGAAGGTGCATGAACCGTACCAGTGTGAACTTTGTCGTCTAAGCGCGGGATAGTGAGACGCCATCTTAGAGCAAATGGACTAGGTGAGGCCGTTAATTATCGCGCTAGGATAGTGACATCAGCCGTCTAACGCATCTGTGCGTGAAGGTACTGCAGTGAGACGTGCTAGAGAAGGTTTCAGTGTTATGAGAGAAACCTGAAATACGAAACTCTGAGAAAACGAACGAACAGTGTAGAACTCTGTCTCGTGTACCGTGTAGCACCGTGTACCGTCGTACCCTGGGGTACCGTGTCAAGTGGAAGGGCGTGGTACCGCATCCCCGCTGTGATATCTGTTGTGCGCACACCCTGGTCGGCCTAGGCCTGAGTGCCCGCGACACCTGGTCGCTGTGTGTGGAGCTAAAACCCGTGGTCGAGGACCCTGTGCTCCACCTGACCACGTGTAGGAAGTGAGGACGTCTACGTCATCATCCAGCAGCAGCAGTGGGAGTGTGAGGGTGACGAATGTATGAGTGTGTGTAGCGGGCCGCATGTGATGTAAGTACAGTACACTGTTTCAGTTGGGTAATAAAACTCTGAAGCTGGGTTCGTCCCCAGTGTTCCGTATCCTCTGTCCCTGTGACCACCTAGTGAGGTGAATGGGAATTGGAGACGTGTGAGTTACCCTGTTTGACGTCACCAAGTTGAGGTTGGGCCCAACTGTGATTTTGACGTGTGTGAGGACACATAGAGACACATCCAGTGGGAGTACAGTGAGTTAATTGCTTCTATGTTCTCTATGTGCGTGTATGTAATTTGCTGTAATTTGATTCCCTTTTTCAGCAGTGAAAGTGGTAACAGGGAGGTTTCCCTTGGTTATAAATAATTTTCATTATTATATTGGCCAGCGCTATTTTACTGTTGTGTTGTGGTAAAGTGTGAATTATTGGGGAATAATTTACTGGGAAATCATTTACAAGTTTTGCCGTGAGTGGCAAGGATGTACTGTGTTGTACTGTGATGTACTGTTTGTACCGTGTGTAAAACGTAGACAAGTTTGTCCTTGGTGGAAGGCGTTGTGTACTGTGAAGGATTCCGTGAGAATTAAAGTCAGTTAACGTCACCGGGGGTCACGATTTACTTAACGAGGTCACTGTTCGTTGAACATTGTTGAGATTAACGTAGAGACGTGTAAAGGCAACAGTCACAGTGAAGTTCACGCCGTGGAGGAATTGTCAAGTGAAGACTAACGTAGTGTTAACGATTTAACGAGCTGTCGTTAATTGATTGATTAACGTAAGGGGTTGATCGGTCTGTTATGATCGGAAGTCAATTGCTGCTGTTCGTTGGACTGATCAGATCTGTCTGTGGACAGAGTGATTAAGCACTCGTAGCTAATTAAGGAGAATTAGTAACCGCCACTTAGTGAATTCACCAGGTGTTGATGTTGTTGTTTACACGTAGTGTGTTGTAAACTTGTGTGTGTACAGTAGTCTACCCTCGTTAAGGTAATCTTGTCGTAAGACCGGAAGTGAACTGTCAGTTGAGAGACAGTAGGCTTTATCAATACTCGTCTGAATTAATAGGCTGTTGTATTCAGTAATTAATTGGGAATTACTCACCGAATGCTTGACTTTCAAGTTGATGTAATTAATTGATTTACGAGTTATTTGCCATTTAAGTGTCGTTGAGACACGTGTGTGTTAACGTAATTGTTTAAATTCATTAGAGTAACTTTTGTTGTTGATTGTCCTGAGAGACAAGTGTTAACGTAAGATTTTTATAAGGGGTTATCATTCTTGGATTAACCGCCTTGTTACTTGGTACCTCGTTGAGAGCAGCGAGCGCCAGTCAAGTTAGTGATTAGTATGTTCACCGTGAAGCCGTGACAATATTGATTGCAAGCTTGCGTCACCAGTGGGCACCACTTTGTTCAGTTAGTGTCATTGTTCAGTCAGCGACGACGGGAAGGATCCCGTGGGTCCATCAGGCTGTTGATTAGCTGTTCTTGAATGTGCCACTGGAGTGACAGTAAAGTAACGTCAATTCACTGTGTAGTAGTTTTAGTTTATTTTGTGAATAAATTGTTTGTTATAGAAAACGGTCGTTTACGTCAAACCTTCCAATATTACTGCCCCACATTTCATGTTCTGCAACGCTTTGCCTGCTTATGTTCATATCAAGTCTGTATCTAAAGCTCGAGTCCATTGCACAGCACCACACTTCTATAAATACGAAGTGAGAATCCGTCGGCTACCCTTTATTAGTTGTCAACTAGGAGGAGCCAGCGACCTAAGTGACAGGTGTTACCCGGGTGGTTTCGCCTGGCGGTTTGCTCCCGCGGTCCTATGATCTTAGGCTTTAAGATTAAATATCTGCCACTGGCAGCTCTTGCTGTTAAGGTCTTCTCTTGCGAGGTAGTTACGATTAACGTAACATCAATAGGACTTACTTTCTTTTGATAATTGTCAAAGAAAAAAAAATCTACGCAAGCAGCTCCATCTATGAGCATTTCATTAATGAGCGAGCCACTCGCAGTAAATTCTCATCGAGTTTTGCTCAGTTAACGAGAACATGTGGTGCTTCCTAGCGTTCCCGCTGTTCTCACAATTCTCGGACACTCCCAACGTCTCTGACGTCTGAGAGAAATTAGTTTTGCAAGATGAGCGTTTTCATATGAGCTTAGTGCCAAAACGGATTTATTCGTTAACCGAGGCACGCTGTATTCGTAAAACTCATTATCTAACATTGCTTTAGTTTTCAGCTTCATTTTCACTATTACTCTATGTGTTAGTCTTGTTTTCTTTTGATATCTCTGTAAGACACTACTGTATATCCTTGATGGAATTTTAATGTATCTCCGACAGTGGCTACAGAATGTCATTATATAAGTTTGCAGAATAAGTGTACTCGCTTTGTTTGCAAATGGTAACCAAGAATAAAGATTAATGAATATTTTCTGTTTATAGGTTATGGACTTTGATCTAGACAAGACTATATATTTCTTCATCGCTGGGCGTTACGAGTTTGGCAACAAGGGTGCTGACCTTTATATTGAAGCACTGGCCAGGTTAAACCATTATATGAAGGTGAGAGAGGACAAATGCTTTAACAAAAGTATCAACTTGTTGTTGTAATGTGTGTTCAGATAATATGAAATAAATGTAGTTATTTTGAAAGGTTGACAAATGCATTTGATCAAGATGACTATATATTTATTAAATTCATTTATTATATTTAAAAAGTTCTATATATGTATTATAGTCTATATATTATATTAATTTATTAAAATGACAAATTTATTTTAATAAAATTGTCTATAGTGTACAGTATATCTATTGTGCCGTGATCCTCGTGGATGGTTAATGGGTTGGGTTTATGCCGTGGGCCTAGTGTGAAACTGAGGTCATACAGCACTTTTAGAATGTTCCGTTGTTAAGGTGGCAGTGTCATGTAGTCTTCAGCGGACTTAATTCTAAAAATAACATGGGGGAAAGCTAGGTGATGTGTAGAAAATAATGTGTTGCTAGCCTTCTCAATGCAATACAAATTGCTGCCATAGATTTATTTGTCAAGTAATCATACCAAATCAACCTATCAATTACTGTACTTGCAAAGATTGCTAAGAGATTTAATTTGTTTTAAATATTTGATAGATCTGAGGTTGAGAGCATCCATAGTTAAGTGACACAGTACCTGTGCAACCAACAGTTGTGTGAGGGCATAACTTATTTTTACTGGACCACAAATTGTTTAGACTAAATAGTAATTTGCTCAACAAGTTTTGTTCTATGTATCTAAAAAGTGTAATTGCATATTAATCTTATTTATTTACACAGGCAAGTGGAACAGACAAGACTGTGATAGCATTTATAATTTTCCCAACAAAGACAAACAACTTTAATATAGAATCATTGAGAGGCCAAGCTATTACAAAGTCTCTGCGTGATGCAATCCATGATATTCAGTCGAAAGTTGGGAACGTATGTACGACATTTGCCTAACGTAAGTGTTGAAGGGTGTGTATGCCATTATTCATGTGTATACAGTAGGCTTAGTTTCCATTTGTATGGTATATATACTACCAGGGTGAGATTGAAAGGACAAAACAGATATAAACACCATCTCCTTGAGATGGTAACGCATGTTCATGCGTTTGTGTGTTGTATATTTACAGTGCTTATTTTCATATACTGGATATTGCGTTGTGTATCTCAATAAATTCATGTGCATTTTCTGCTAATGAACAGTGCCAACTATTGGGAGCATCCTGATTGTGGTATGTGGTGGTCTCTAGCGAGTGATGCAATAATAGATTTCTGCAGAATTACACAGGAACACACACACCACGCATATAAATGATGACTGTGTGCACAAAATAATAAATATGAAAAACAAAAGAATTTTTTCTATTGTAGAACAGATTGTATTAGTAATAAAGTGGCAGCAAAATATGGATATATTTTGCTGCCACTTAATTTTTATGTTGTCATCATGTTGTCTGATAAATGTCTGCAGTTACATAGAACTAACCTTGAATTTCTCAATGCCTATAATTTGAGCCATTCTGTAAATAAACTGTAATGATGTTCGTTCTTTGAAGCGAAGATGACCATGATCAGTATCAGGGGGAAAATCGGTGGCTGTGTCAGAAGATGGATAATGAGACCAGTCTGGTCCAGAAGTCTCGCCTACACTTGGGACGTGTGCGCGCTGCTGTAGTAGGGGGGTTATCTTGAGGTCATCTTGAGATGATTTGAGCCTAGCATCCTGTGGCCCGGTCCTCGATCAGGCCTCCTTTTGTTACACCCCCCCCCAGAATGCAGCCCATAGCAGCTGTCTAACTCCCAGGTACCTGTTTACTGATGGGTAACAGGGGCATCAGGGTGAAAGAAACTCGGCCCATTTGTTTCCGCCTCCGCTGGGAATTGAACCCGGAATCTCAGGACTACGAATCCGAAGCACTATCCACT
>WNGS01081110.1:0-13732 GCA_020271785.1 Procambarus virginalis | reverse complement strand
GCTCACAGATGCCAACTGTGCATAATTCATAAATAAAACTATATTTGTTTAATTAACAAATAGGAAACTGTAAAACATGTTAATGATTAATAATGTACAGTTATATACGAAAATTAACATTTTGGCATAAATATTTTACAACTAAGATTACAAAATTTAATATAGTATGGGGTGAGAGGTTTGGCAGCATCGCCTTGGTCAGCAATTCTGCCCTCCGCCTTCCTTACCACCACCCCTATCCCTACCTATCTCAACACACCCCTCTCCCTACCTATCTCAACACAGCCCCTCTCCCTACCTCCCTCAACCCACCCCTCTCCCTACCTCCCTCAACACCACCCCTCTCCCTACCTCCCTCAACACCACCCCTCTCCCTCCTTCTCAACACCACCCCTCTCCCTGCCTCCCTCAACACCACCCCTCTCCCTACCTCCCTCAACACCACCCCTCTCCCTACTCCCTCAACACCACCCCCTCCCCTGCCTCCCTCAACACACACCACTCCTCTCCCTACCTCCCTCAACACCACCCCTCTCCCTCCCTCAACTACCACCACCATACTCTCCCTACCACCCTCACCACCACCCCAACACTCTCCCTCCGCCTCTCCCCCTCAATGCCTCCCTCCATCACTCACTGCCTCCCATCCCTCCCTCAAGGCCTTGGAGGTCGGTGGCCTGTTGCCACGTGAGGGCCCCGATGCCAAAACAAACTCAATACCGACCTTTGGTAATATCGACCGCCAGACTGGTATATGAGGGTCCAGATACCGATCTCCCAAACCGGTCGTTATTACCGGCAGATCGGTATAAAAGAGGCCGTTAAATTGAGTGGATACTGTAATATGGCCATAAAATTCTCTATAAAGTACTGTACTTAACCCTCAAACTGCTAGGGGCCCAAATGGAATTCACACCCACAGGCGCAACAAAAAAAAAAAAAAAAAATTCTTTCGTCTTATAGAAGTGTTTATTTTTGTTCCCTGATCACAGAAAAAATAACAAAAAAATCGTAGGTGGCATATTTTAGCCGCAGTAGGGTAGGGAAGTGTGGCAAAAAAAGGACGTTGGCAGAGCCTTAGCCAGACGAGGTCTACTCCGCCTGAGCTGTCAGACGGCAGTTGCCACAATATATATTACTTAATTATTTCATGTCTCTGATTGATTTTTTCTTAGTTTTTTTGCAGTAATATTATTCCATAACAGTGAATTGTGGTATATTTATATTATAAAATGTGTGAACCATCGCTGTACTCAAAATTATGGTGTGCATATAAGTGATTCAATTATTATGTTCATAAAACAATAACAAATAGTTTTGCTGTTGTTACACTATATACACAGGTTATATATAAGTATCTCATGTTTTGTTCACCATAACGAACTACAGTGGTACCTCGGAACACGAGTGCAATTTTTGGAATACGAGCAGGATTTCCTCTGAAAATTTGTCTCATAAGGCGAGGGTTCCTCAGAACGCCCCTCCGTGGTGCCTCCTTGCCGTGGTGAGGGGCTCACGTACACCTCCCTGGGACCGGTGTGGGTTGCCTGTGCCCCTCACCTGCCCCTCTTTGGGTGGTGTACGTGCTGAAGGGCACCATGTAGGGGCCTTGTGAGCCATCGGACCACCCGCTGGAAGGGTCGCCTGTGAGAGGCCGCCCTGAGTGGATGGTTGGGTGTCCAGGCTAGGGCGATAGGGGACTGGGGTCTTAGCACCTGTGTGGAGAATGCACGAAGTAGTAGGACTCCCCTGTTGAAAAGGGGGAGCACCGCTGGGGACGACACACCCTTCCTGCACTGGCCCGCGCTCGGCCTCCCTGGCTGCCCTGGTAGGTGGTATCCCTTGGTTCCGGGTCCCATCTCTTTATTCGTTTGCTTATGGATGACGACTTGACTACTTCTAACCAGGCTCATGGGGTGGGCGACCAGGCCCCTGAGTCGGACCGTCCTGGAAGACCGGGATCTGTAGCCTCCACTGCAGAGCCCGGTTTAGGCCCAGACCGGACTCTTCCTCCTGCTCCCCTCCCTCCTCTGTGGTTGGGTCGAGCTCCAAGCCTGCTGTGGTGACCGTCTCGTCCCCTTGCACGGCTCCATCTCTTCTTGCGACTACTGCGCCTTTCGACCCGTCTCTCTCTACGGGTCTCATCGCCGTCCCCGCCGCCCGCTCTCGTATGCTTCCTTCCCATCCTACTTCGTTCCATGCTTTGTTTGGTCCTGCTACATGGACTAAGTATTTGACCTCCAACCCTTGGACTCGACTCCTCCTGACGATTTTTCCCTTCATAGGCATCTTGTCGATTCCGTGGACGCCTCTGTCACCTTTAACCCCACTCGTCTTGGTACCCGTGTCGTTGCTGCTCCTTCTCAGGATGCGGCCACTCGCTTGGCCGCCTTATCCTGCCTTGGTGAGAACCCTGTTCGGGTCTCGAAGAACGCCCGGTTGAATGCCAGTGTGGGCACTGTTCTCCTCCCGCACCATGTTGCGACCGGTGTTAGGGATCTTAGGGACTGCCACGAGGATATCAAACATGTCCTCGAGGCCCAGGGTCATTCTGTCCTCCAAGTGGATACATTTATTCGTCCCCCTCGTGGTCATCGCCGTCTGCCTCTCCGGGTTGTGAAGGTTACCTTTGATGGTAGGACCCTTCCATCCTCTGTTATTCTCGCTGGTGCCAGGTGCTCCGTCCAGGAGTATATTCCATCTCCTCGGCTCTGCGGTAAGTGCTGGAAGTTTGGGCATGGTACCCTCAGGTGCTCTAGTCCTGTCTCTCTCTGTCCCCTGTGGAAAGCGAGGGTCACTCTAAGTTAGAGTGCACTTCCCCCCAGGCCCCTGCCTCAATTGCGGTGAGGCCCACCCTACCTTCTCCCGTGCGTGTATTCGTTACAAACTTGAGGCGGCTGTCCTCACCTTGCAGCACCGGGACCGTTTGTCTTTTCCTGAGGCCGACGCCAAGTTCATCGTCTCCCCTCTTTCGCTGGTGTCTCCTATGCTCGAGTGGTGCGCTCTTCCTCCTCGTTCCTTCCCGCCTTCCTCAGTCTCACAACCGTTTCCGAGGCTTAGACCCAGACACGCCCACCACCGCCTCCCCTGTTTCCCTCAGTTCTGTCCCGAAGGGTCCCCCTCCTGGTTCTCTGTCTAGGGCTCCCCTTCATTCTACCCAGTCTGTCGCATCTCCTGTGTCTTCTATTTCCTCTCCTACTAGTCCTTCTCCTCCGTCTCTTGGCTCTCCACGCCGCCTGACTGTGCGGGCCGACGTCCATCGCTCTCCTGATGGTTGTGTTGTTCGCTCTCGCTCTTCTTCTCCTATCGAGACTCTGGAGTCTGTTGCCCAGTACGTTGCTGCTGGGACGCCTGTTTCTTTGAGTCAGAAACGGAAACCTGGGTCTCTCCNTATTCCATCTCCTCGCTCTGCGGTATGCTGGAAGTTTGGGCATGGTACCCTCAGGTGCTCTAGTCCTGTCTCTCTCTGTCCCCTGTGTGGAAGCGAGGGTCACTCTAAGTTAGAGTGCACTTCCCCCCAGGCCGCTGCCTCAATTGCGGTGAGGCCCACCCTACCTTCTCCCGTGCGTGTATTCGTTACAAACTTGAGGCGGCTGTCCTCACCTTGCAGCACCGGGACCGTTTGTCTTTTCCTGAGGCCCGACGCCAAGTTCATCGTCTCCCCTCTTTCGCTGGTGTCTCCTATGCTCGAGTGGTGCGCTCTTCCTCTCCTCGTCCTTCCCGCCTTCCTCAGTCTCACAACCGTTTCCGAGGCTTAGACCCAGACACGCCCACCACCGCCTCCCCTGTTTCCCTCAGTTCTGTCCCGAAGGGTCCCCCTCCTGGTTCTCTGTCTAGGGCTCCCCTTCATTCTACCCAGTCTGTCGCATCTCCTGTGTCTTCTATTTCCTCTCCTACTAGTCCTTCTCCTCCGTCTCTTGGCTCTCCACGCCGCCTGACTGTGCGGGCCGACGTCCATCGCTCTCCTGATGGTTGTGTTGTTCGCTCTCGCTCTTCTTCTCCTATCGAGACTCTGGAGTCTGTTGCCCAGTACGTTGCTGCTGGGACGCCTGTTTCTTTGAGTCAGAAACGGAAACCTGGGTCCTCTCCTTCCTCCTCCCCTGTCGGTAAGAAAGCTTCGCTTTCTTCTTCGCCCCCTATCTCTGCTTCTATCGTTCCTTCCCCTCCCGCTTCGGTGGTGGTGCCCCCTGTTCCTACTGTGGGGGTTTCTTTAGCCCCCAGTTCCATCTCGGTTACTGCCCTTGCTGAGGTGCGCTCCCCTCTTTCTGCTCCCCCTCCTCCCCTTCCTTCTCCTCCAGGCCCTGCTCGTCCACCTCTGGTCCGTCCTTCCGCTTCTTGCCCTCCTTCTTTACTCAGTTTACCCATGCCCCCTAACCCTGACTTTGCTGACCCTGATCCTGACTCTGTGCTTTTTTAGCGTGCTGTGTTCCTTCTTCACCTTTGTTTCTTTGCTCTCTGTTACTCTCCTCTCTCTCTTTCGTGATGTCTTTTCTTCAGTGGAACATCCGTGGATTTTACGCCAATTTCCTTGACCTTCAACTTCTCATCTCACAGTTTTCGCCCCTTTGTGTCTGTCTCCAGGAGCCGATGCTTGGTTCTCGTTCTGGTCGCTTCCGTGGCTATTCTTTTCTCTCCCCTCCCCCAGCTGTCGCTGGGGTCCATAATTCTTCTGCTCTCTTGATTCGTTCCGATGTTCCCTTTGTCCCCTTACTTTTTTCCTCGCCTCTCCACTGTTCTGCCGCCCGTGTCTTTGTGCGTAGATGGTACACGGTTTGTTCCATTTATCTTCCCCCCACTGTCCCACTTTCTCTTCCCGATCTTAAACACCTCCTAGACTCCTTGCCGGAGCCTGTGCTCCTGCTGGGTGATTTCAATTGTCGTCATGCCCTTTGGGGTGATGTGCTGACAAACACCCGGGTCGCCTACTTGAACCTTTCATCCTCTCTTCTTCCCTATCCCTTCTTAATTCTGGTGAGCCCACTCATTTGGACTCTCGGACTCGCTCCCTTTCTTGTCTCGATCTTTCTCTGTGCTCGTCATCCCTTTCCTTAGATTTCGGGTGGCGAGTCCTTGACGACCTCCATGGCAGTGACCATTTTCCTATCCTTGTCACTTTTTTCTCCTTTCGCCCTCCTCTCTCCTTCCCTCGGTGGCGGTTTGCCGAGGCTGACTGGCGCCTTTTTACTCTCCGTGCTACTATTTCCGAGCTCTCCGTTTTACCTCTCCCTCGCGCCCTCCTTCTTTTTCATGACACTATCTTTGACGCTGCCCTGCACTCTATTCCTCGCTCTTCCTCTCGGGGAACGCGAAAGTGCGTTCCCTGGTGGAATTTGGACTGTGCTCGGGCTGTCCGCTGTAAGCGTGCAGCCTGGAAGAGACATCGCCGCCGGCAGACGGTTGAGTCTTTTCTTTTGTTTCGGAAGGCGAGTGCGGTGGCCCGTAGGACCATCCGTGCGGCTAAACGTGCTTGCTGGGCGACTTATGTCTCTACCGTTACTTCCGAAACTCCTCTTCCGCTGGTCTGGAAGCGTATCCGCAAGATTGCGGGCAAGTTCATTCCCGATGTCTCCCCAGTCCTTCGCCTCCATGGTGCTCTTGTGGCGGACCCGTTGCAGGTTGCGACCGAACTGGGTTCCCATTTCTCCTCTGTTAGTTCTGGTTCTCATCTCCCCCAATCCTTCCTTCTTCGTAAGCCTCTCCTTGAGTCTCGTCCTTTAAATTTCTGTACTTTTCTCCACCTTCCCTATAATGATCCCTTCTCTCTCTCTGAACTTCAATCTGCCCTAGCCCTTTGTGGTTCTACGGCAGCGGGCTCTGATGGCATTCATTATGAAATGCTCCGCCATCTCCCTCCGTGCACGTCTCAGTATTTACTGAGTCTGTACAATCGGGTCTGGGAGTCGTCGTCAGTCCCTGAAGACTGGCTCGATGCTGTTGTCCTCCCTGTTCGGAAACCAGGGTCTCTCGGGTCATCCCCCAAGGACTTCCGCCCTATTGCCCTCACGAGTTGTGTCTGCAAGCTCTTTGAACGTATGGTTAACGTTCGTTTGATGTGGTTCTTAGAACACTATAACCACCTCTCTCCTTCTCAATTTGGTTTTCGCAAGTGCCGCAGCACAACGGATGTCCTGGTAAACTTGGAGGTCTATATTCGTACTGCTTTTGCTGCGAAGACTTCCGTTGTTGCCGTCCTTTTTGACCTAGAAAAGGCTTACGACACTACCTGGCGGTATCACATTCTGTCTCAACTTCATTCTTTTGGCCTTCGTGGGAACCTCCCTCTCTTCCTCCAGAGCTTCCTCTCTCGTCGTTCCTTTCGTGTGCGGCTTGGTACTGCTCTCTCTGCCCCTTTTCGGCAGTATGAGGGTGTACCCCAGGGTAGTGTTCTGAGCACTACTCTTTTTCTAGTTGCCCTCAACGGTCTTCTTTCTTCTCTTCCTTCTGGTGTCTTCTCTGCTCTGTATGTTGATGATCTTACCCTTTGCTGTCAGGGTGATGATTCACCTCTCCTTCAACGGCGGCTTCAACTTGCGATTGATGCCGTGTCGTCGTGGGCCACCAATCATGGCTTCAAGTTCTCTGCATCTAAGACTTGTGCTATGACCTTTACTCGGAAGCATGTTGTTCTTCGTCCCTCTTTGTCGCTTTATGGTCATCCCATTGTGTACAGGGATTCCGCAAAGCTCTTGGGGTTAGTCTTTGACACTCGTTTGTCTTGGTCAGCCCATATCTCTTGCCTCCGAGTTGAGTGCTCTAAGGCCCTTAACCTCCTTAAGGTTTTGTCCCATACTTCTTGGGGAGCAGATAGACGCACGCTCCTATATTTGCACTCCTCTCTCGTCCTGTCTAAACTCGATTATGGTTGCCCTGCTTACTCTTCTGCTTCTCCTTCTACTCTTCGCCGTCTTGATGCTTTGCACCATACTGGGTTGCGTCTCAGCTCTGGTGCCTTTCGTTCGACTCCCGCCCTCAGTTTGTATGTTGACACTGGCTTTCTCTCTCTCCAGGACCGCCGTGACCGCTACTGTCTTCGCTATCTTGCGCGGTCCTTACAGCATCCTTCCTCTCGCCTCTGTCGTGCTTTGACTTTTCCTCCTCCTGTAGCTCCTGTTCCTCTTCATTGTCTCCCACTTTCTGTCCGGTTATCTCGCTTGCAGGATTCTCTTTCTGTTCGTCTTTCTAATGTTTCTCCTCGTATTGTTCCTTCCCTGCCTCCGTGGAGAGTCCCCCTTCCCAAGTTTTGTACGTCCTTGACTTGTATTACTAAAGCCTTTACCCCTCCTTCAGTTCTGAAAAGCCTCTTCCTTGAGCACTTTTCTTCGCACTCCCGCTCTATTTCCATCTTTACCGATGGGTCTAAGTCTGCGGACGGTGTGGGCTACTCTGTTGTTTTTCCTGACCGTACTTATATGTGTCGCCTCCCTTCGGAGGCTAGCGTCTTTACGGCGGAACTTTATGCTATTCTCTATGCTCTCCGTCTCTTGCTTTCTCATTCTCATTCCTCCTTTGTGGTTGTCGTTGACTCTCGTAGTGCCCTAATGGCTCTTGGGTCCTTTAATCCTGTCCACCCAGTGGTCATCGAGATTCAGCAATGGCTGTTTCTTATTTCTAGCAAGTTTAAATCGGTAGAGTTTTGCTGGGTTCCCAGCCATATTGGGTTTCTTTGAATGAGCGTGCAGATGCTGCCGCTAAGGATGCCATCCGTTCTTGTCCCATCTCCCGTAAGGGTCTTCCTTATTCTGACTTTTATCCGGTTATTCATTCCTCTATCCTTGCCCGTTGGCAGAGTTGTTGGTCCTCTGTGGTTGGTAACAAACTGCGTACTCTCAAACGTAGTGTGTCCCCGTGGCCTTCCTCCTACCACCGTAATCGGCGGTGGGAAACTGCTTTAGCACGGCTGCGGGTTGGCCATACTCGCTTAACCCACGGTCACTTAATGGAGCGCCGCCCTGCTCCTTGTTGTCCGAATTGCGTTGTCCCTCTTACGGTTATGCATATCCTTGTTGAATGTCCTGCCTTCCAGGACGAGCGTGTGTCTTGCTTTCCGACCGTCCCTCGCGGTCACTTGTTCCTCGATAGAATTCTAGGTGAATCGGATACTTTTGATATCGTTCGCCTTATGCGTTTTTGTTCTCGTATTGGCTTTCTTAGTAATATTTAGCGCCCTCTGATTATTTCGCACTTTGATGGTGCTACATAGCCTTCCCGGTTTGGTGCCTTCTTTTGATAATTACATTACATTACATTCCCCGAAGCGATCCCCCTGGAAAAGTGACGTCGAGAGCCGTTCTGGATAGACTACAGAACTACATTGCGTGGGAGGAATGTCCAAGGTTATCCAGACGGACCAGGGGAGTGTCTTCCAGTCGAAGTTGTTTAGGAAAACTGTGAAAGGATGGAGGGTAGAGCAAGTACGCTCGTCACCGTATCACCCTCAGTCGCAGGGAGCATTGGAACATTTCCATGGAACGCTAAAGATCTTGTTGAGGGTATACTGCGCTGAGGAAGGGAGTAGTTGGGACGAGGCATTACCATCCGTGTTGTTCGCCATCAGGGATGCGGTAGTAGTATCGCTGGATTCACCCCATTTCAACTGGTGGACGGACACTTCGTGAGGAGCCCAGTGGGCGCGCTGAAGGAGCAGCTCACCGTGGATAGGCCTAAGGTGGATGTGGGACAATATGTGAAAACTTTTAGAGAGCGACTCTCTAGGGCCAGAGATTTGGCAAAGGAAAATTTGAGAACGTCCCAGGCAGAGATGGTAAGATATCACTACAGGAAGGCGAAGGGCAGGAGATTTCAAGGAGATCAGGTGTTAGTCCTCCTGCCGGTGAAAGGAAGTATATACGAGTCGAGATTTTGTGGACCATATACCATCCAGAAGGCGTTAGGGGATGTGAATTATATAATACACATGCCAGATCGTCCGAGGAAGTCACAGGTTTGCCACGTGAACATGATAAAGAGGTACTATGACAGAAATAAGCCTCTAGGCGATGAAGAATAGATGGAAACCCCGTCACTGACGACTGTGCTTTGTGTGGGAGACAGCAAAGGAATAGAAGAGTAGAACTGTGAGTTAGAGAGGGCCGATGGCGCGAAGATATCAAATACGGAAAGCCTGGCCAAGATAGGTGAGCGTCTGGGTCATTTGGAGGATGACCAACGCCAGGAACTAGTGGAGATCCTCCAGAGGAATAAGTCGCTATTCACAGACGTGCCCAGAAGACACCACGGAACGGTGCACGAAGTAAATGTAGGGAGTGCTGACCCCATCAAGCATTACCCTTACAGAGTTAACAAGGAGAAAGCAGCGGCGATGAGAGCAGAAGTAAAGTATCTGCTAGATAACGACTTGGCAGAGGTTGGCGACAGTGACTGGAGTTTGCCGTGCCTCCTCGTGAAGAAGAGTGATGGCACGTACCGGTTCTGCACCGATTACAGGAAAGTGAATGCAGTCACAGTCGCTGACTCGTTCCCGATACCACGCATAGATGATTGCATAGATCGGATTGGGAGTGCACGGTATGTCTCGAAAATAGACCTGCTGAAGAGATACTACCAGATTCCCCTCCGAGAAGGCCAAGAGGATCTCAGCGTTCGTGACCCCCGACGGCTTGTACCAATATAAAGTGGTGCCGTTCGGAATGAAGAATAGTGGTAGTTGTTTCAACGAGTAATGAATGTAAGGGCGCGACCGGATGTGCAGTGTACATCTATGATATTGTAGTGTTCGCTGATTCCTGGAAGGATCACTTGGATCGACTGTTAGATTTGTTCGATCGACTGGAGAAGGCCAACATGGCGATCAACTTAGCAAAAAGCGAGTTCGGGAGAACCCGTCTGGAGTACCTTGGATATATAGTAGGGCAAGGCGAGGTTGCTCCGGTAAGAACAAAGGCGGAGGCCATTGACAAGTTCACGGTGCCCAGGAGTAAGAAAGAATTGTTGAGATACCTCGGTATGATTGGATATTCCGGAAGTTCTGTGGAAATTATTCCACCATAGCCGCTCCTATGACGAGTTTGCTATCAAAGAGCAAGAAGTGGGAGTGGAATAGAACAGCGCAAGAAGCGTTAGAAAATACCAAAAGGCTGTTGACCGAGGCGCCAGATTATGGAGCGCCGTTTACGTTATTTGTAGATGCCAGTGATATAGGGGCTGGGGCTGTACTGATGCAGCAGAGTGATGGAATTTATCGACGTATGTCCTTCATCTCGAAGAAGTTCGTTAAGAACCAGAGGTCATACAGTACGGTCGAGAAGAGACTTTGGCCCTGGTGATGGCATTGAAACATTTTGAAGTGTATGTGAGTGGGGGAGGACACCCAGTGACGGTGTATACAGACCATAATCCCCTAGTTTTCCTGAGGAAAATGAAGCATGCGAACCAGAGGTTAACCAGATGGTTTTTATTGCTCCAAGAGCATGACCTAGTGATAATGCACATAAGAGGGCGAGACAGTGTAGTAGCTGATGCATTTTCTCGAGCCCAGCCACTTGAATAATTCTCAAAAACAAGGAGAGGGAGTGTTATGATCCCAGGCAGCCGAAAAACGAGTCTCCCCTTTGAGAATTATTCTATCAGGCCTGACCTGACTAGAAGGTCTAGGAAATATAGAGATGGAGATACAGATGTAAAATAATTGGTTGGATTTGATAAACAATTTAAGATATGGGCAGTGAATTACGATATAAAGAAATGACTGGTTATGAGATGTGGATAATTTGCTGGAGGGGTTGAGGCTCGCTTCTGCAGGGCTTTGACGCCCACTTGAGTACCAGACATCGCGAGGAGAAGCTGCGCTAAGTGCGAGCTCCTGTCAGAGAGGAACTCCTAGGTGATATTCCTTCAAGAGAAAGGAAATGTGCAGACGTTCCAGCTGTGGAATCGAGCTGGGAACGTTGGTCTCAAGTCCTGGATGGCAAGGAGAGTTTGTGAAGCCGTCCAGAGACGTTTTCGTGGGCCGTGGGAGCGCCCTGGTCAGACTCCATCAGAGGGAGAGCACCTGCAGGAGACATTTTTGTGGTAAGAACAAATTTAGCCAGTTTATAGTGATTACTTGTAATTGATCGTGTACTCAGCGATCATAACGAATGTTTATTGATACGTTAGACATGTTTTGGTAAGGCAGGAAGCCTAAATAAGAGGACGGAGATGAGAGAGACAGCTGGAGGGACGAGCAGCACGTCCTCTCCCGTCGACCGCCTGAAGCCAATTGACTGGCGACGGAGGACCCTCCAAGAGTGAGGGACCATACGCCTGGCAAGGCGTAGCATGGACAAGCCCAAACGGGGGAGTCCACTCTCACAGTATGAAGAGATCAGAGATATGTTAGGTGCAAACATATTGTGTGGATTATTTCGTTTATGTGTTTAAGGGGAAACGTTTTATTGGCGTCAATGGGTTGCAGGTTTGTCTTTGGAAGAAGTTGCTGAGTGGACTTCGAGCCAGTAGAGTGAGTTAGTGGAAGAGACTCCACGACTGTTGAAGGAGTAGTGTACTCTGAGGAAGAGTAGCCCCACAGTGAATAGTAGAACCTCGAGCTGTGAGGAGAAGCAGTGAAGAGGAGTGTCACGTGCTTCTGTAATGTCAGTGGTGAAGCACCATTGTTGCTCATGGAAAACTTCATGGTGTAGCAGCCTGGAAGAGCTGGGGAGGATCCTGGTAGTTAAACCCAGAAGAACCTGAAGATATCAGGGTAGTGAACTTTCAGATGTGGAAGGGAAGTTATGGTTGATTACTTGTAGGGAGTTGGTAGAGTGTTTGGTTGTCATTAGCGTGCAAGACGCAGTGAAAGGTGAGTGATTGTTTTGCCATTTTTGTGCCAAGGAGTACTTATTCTGAAGTATAGAGTTACAGTCGTAAGCCGAATTACCTACAGAGACATACATGTGTTCTAGGACTAATAGGGTGATCGATTGATCACTGTTGTATATCAAGGAACATTTATACTAATATTTATGTTATTGCATTCATACGCTGGTTTTCCTTGTACATGTTTATAGATATATATTCTCTTGCTGATAGTTCAACATCGTGTTATAAGACTTTACCTACATGAGGAGGTTGGTAGTGTTAGGTGGTGAATCAGGAGATAGGATACCACTTGATAAGCAGATGATAGAGTTCTGATGGTGTTGGAATGCAACCTGACTGAAATAGTATAGAGATTAGGATTCGTTATTATTATATTATATGTGTGTATGTATCGTATATGTGCTATGTCCAGTAAATGTATTCAAGTGTGCTGGTGTTTGCCCTTGTCCTAGTGAGGCTTCCCAGGAAGTAGAAAGAAAGAGAGGAGAGAGAGAGAGAGAGAAAAATAATCACAGCTGTGGACAGGTTAGAGACGGAATAATCAATAAAACAAAGGGGATGAGAAGATCATATCACATAAGGAGAGAGTGGGGAGTCATAGCGGCTTGAGTGGGTGTTGTGCACGTGACAACGAGGCTAAGTATTGGAGCCGCATCCCCTAAACGTGTGACGTTGAGCCCCTCTCCAAGAGCCAGAAGCGCCCAGGGTGATCTCCTGGTAAAGTATAAACACTCTACCGAGTTTTGGGTTGGGTTGTCCATAAGAAGGATCAACGACACCACCCACCCACAATATGAGTCACAATAACGTGGCTAAAGTATGTTGACCAGATCACGCACTAGAAGGTGAAGGGACGACGACGTTTCGGTCCGTCCTGGACCATTCAAGTCGATTGAGAATTAATTTCTCATAAATTGTTGAGATTTAATAATATCTCAATTTATATTTCATTTACGTGAGCTAGGAATTTAATCATATTTCTAATAGCCTCATGAACCTTTAGATAGGAACAATTTTCTTGTCTAACACTTATTACTATATGATCTTGTCATTAACCTAATTATTGAATACTGATATGAATTGTATATCTTAGTAAATCTTACTAATTCCTTCGAGGAAGAACCAGCCTCGATTAAGTGTACTAGGAGTAATTCAGCTTCTAGTATTTACCCCCAATTGTGAAGTTTGAAATCTTCAACTCTTGATTAATAATTATTCTTACAGTCCATTAATATCCAACAAATAGTTCTTGGTGATGACATTATCCGCAAGCACTGGTATCTCAGTCCATTTATTACACTAGTTATCTGTTTCCCTTTTGAGTAAAAAGGGTGGTCCTTCGAGTAATTCGACTCAATCATTTAAATATCATTATATTAAGAGTTAGCTTTCCTTCACGACAGCTTGGGTTATACTCTAACAACCTACTCTATCAACAATACTCTATCTTATTCGACCATTCTTCAGTTTTCTAGGCTTTCTTGAAGCCTCAAGCAGTCCGCCTCTGTCCTAACCTTCTCAGAATTTGGGTATCGTCAGCAAACATTGAGAGGATGAGTCTATACCCTCCGGGAGATCGTTTACGTATATGAGAAACAAGATAGGACCGAGAACAGAGCCCTGTGGGACTCCACTGGTGACTTCACACCAACCTGAGGTGTGAAAACCTCTCACTGTAACTCTCTATTTCCTATTGCTGAGGTATTCCCTTATCCACTGGAGCACTTTACTAGTTTCTAATGCCTGTCTCTCCAGCTTATGTACCAGCCTCTTATGGAGGACTGTGTTAAGGCTTTCCGACAGTCCAAAAAAATGCAGTCCTCCCAGCCTTCTCTTTCTTGCTTAATCTTTGTCACCTGGTCGTAGAATTCTATTAAGCCAGTAAGGCAAGAATTACCCTCCCTGAACCCAT
>WNGS01081108.1:0-11656 GCA_020271785.1 Procambarus virginalis | reverse complement strand
CAATAGTCGTAGATGCTCTCCTTAGGTTAGCAGTTGAGTTTCTAGAGACATAATCTTGGCTCATGCCCTGACAGGTGCAGTGTCACAGATACCCAAGGCTGAAAGCATCTCCCTGATGGTTACAGCAGATAAATGGCCTTTACTCATTGGGTTAATCCTGCGCTCCTCTGTGATCCTTCTCTTTTTTCTTGAGCTGTTTGTTGTGGATGAAGGACAATCTTTTTCCTTATTGAGTTCTTGTCTGGTAAATTTTGATCCTTTTCCACCTTAATTTCCTGTTGGTCTTCATGCCAAATAATAACCTCCAAGATCTTCTCCAATTTTTTGCTTATCTCGGACCTAAAACATTTAAAGTAATTATCAGGCAACATTTCACAGTATTTATACAACATTTCATTTGATAATTATATTGATTACTGCTATTCTAAACTGTGATCTGATGATAGTTGAATGTTACATGATTTCTTATGAAATTAATCGCTATCAATTTACATATTAACACCTAGGTGCTTCTGAGAAACCTTCTTTAACCCTTCTACTGTGCAAGTCAAATATGAGTTTAGTCTGACTGCACTGTGCAAGTCATATACTGTATGATTTTAGTCTGCACTGTGCAAGTCATATATGATTTTAGTATGACTCCACAGTGCAAGTCATATTGGTTTTAGAGTATTGCATAAGATTTAAAAGTTCTGCTTTTACAAGGTACAAGGTGCTCACACAGGCTTTCTCAGGGCTTCAGTAAACAGATGCCATTTTGAAAAACAATTGTGGGCACTTTTCCTGGGTGTGAAGGCCTCAGTACTGAGTTAGCACCCAAGGCTGGTGCAGGCAGCACCACAAGCTATCAGCACTGCTGTTCATCTTGTGACCACAAACTGTGGGACATGTTCACCATCCACTAATCTCACTCTCAAATGACATGTATTAATTTGACCTTAGGGGACCTACAATACCAGCCTAATGTATATATATTCATACACAGGCTGCCTGCCCTGCGACAAAACAATTAATTATTACAAAATTAAATTTTAGAATTTGAATTTCTATTAACAATACAGAAAACTATACTATACTTACAAATTTGACCACACACAATCAGCAACAGCTGTATTCTCTTTCATCATATCTTGGCAAAGTTTTCTCACACTAAAACATAACAGGATATCTCCATAGTCTTCCAACATTATTTCCAGATCATTTTCTTTCATGATAAACTCTACCTGAATATCATCCCACAACTGTTGGAGGTATGAAATAGCCAAGTCATTTGTTGCCTTCGATGGTCTGTCACTCTTTTTCTGAAAGTATTAATCAAAATAAAACATTAATCACATTTTTGTATACAATATATAAATCTCATACATAACTATTAATGACACAGTATCCTCAACTAAAGGAATGGAGTAGATGAATTTAACATACAGTACTATCAATCTTCAAAATTTCATTTATGGCCTTTCATTCTGCTCCTTTTTGTACCTAGCTGTGCATGTTGCTGTTTGTACTAAATAGTGCATGCTGTTTGTTCGTACTAAACTGTTCATACTAAACCGTACATGCTGCTGTTCATACTGAACTGTGCATGCTGCGGTTCATACTAAACTGTGCATACCGCTGTTCATATTAAACTGTGCATGCTGCTGTTATACTAAACTGTGCATGCTACTGTTCATACTAAACTGTGCATGCTGCTGTTCACACTAAACTGTGCATGCTGCAGTTCATACTAAACTGTACATTCTACTATGTCAGTGACCCTAAAGATCTTATACAAAGATGAAGCAAAACTTGGTATGCTGTCAAGATTTTATCCATAAATGAAATCCCAAAAATGTGGGAGAAAATAAGTTACAAGTGTCGCAAACAGGGAAATATTGTTCAAAATTCAATACAAACTATTTTATCATCAAATCTTGCATTTAGCATTTGAATTAAATTTGATCAAATGTTCACAAACACTCTTTAGTGATATACTACATGCTGACAAGAAAATAACGCATTAACAATGAGAAAACAACAATAAGAAAATACTGTATTTACAATGAGAAAAATGCCTCATACTGCATCTCCAACAATTACGCAATAGAGCCAGCTCAAAGAACAAAATGCAGTGTTTGGATCATATGGGCCAGTCACTACTGGATATATCAAATATAAATTGGAGAATACGAGAGATATAAAAGGAAGGTATTGGATAAAATGGAAAATAAAGCAGAGTTGAAGGACACATGGTAAGGAGAACTGCAAAAACTGAGGCATCAATTCAGTAATACAATACTGTACCCCTTAAGTCTACAGACTTGAGAGATGAACAATGCATCTATACAGTATTGTACTGTATTAGCAAATCCCATCTTAATCAACACAGGACAACTACTTGTTAATCCAGTCACTAATCCAGTCACTTAATCCAGCCTGGGGATGGGTTGCTGTAAATGCTTCAGTCACATACTACAAACCATTGCCAACAGAATCTGAATATCTAACCTAACCTAATTTAGGCCTAACTAGACACAATGTTCTAACATACAACAATGTTAACTTATGAGAAAATACATATTTTTAATGCACAGTACATTAAAATTGATGAATGCATCTTTGGGGTCAGCTGCTGCATAGATGAGCATTGCTTGTGGATGGGTTGTGGCAAATATAATTAATCAATTATCTAATTTACATATATACTTACCCATTTCATTTCTTCACTCTTCCTAATTGTATCTTCCACTCTACTGTAATAAAGGTAAATATTTGTATTAGTTCCTATTTATTTAAATATTCAAGTTAAATAGGTAGAAGTGAAGCTAAGAGACAAGGAGTGGAGATAGTTTTACCCAAGTGAGGAGGCAACAGGTATATATCAAACACACTAATCCAATTACTAAGGGAGCCGGTCGGCCGAGCGGACAGCACGCTGGACTTGTGATCCTGGGTTCGATCCCAGGCGCCGGCGAGAAACAATGGGCAGAGTTTCTTTCACCCTATGCCCCTGTTACCTAGCAGTAAAATAGGTACCTGGGTGTTAGTCAGCTGTCACGGCCTGCTTCCTGGGGGTGGAGGCCTGGTCGAGGACCGGGCCGCGGGGACACTAAAAAGCCCCGAAATCATCTCAAGATAACCTCAAGAAGATACCAACAGCTAGCTTACACCTAGTAAGTACTACCATCAACAAGACCATGATAAAACTGCTAGTTTACACCACACATACTGCCCCAGTTAACCGATAAGAATACAGGACCAAATTACCCAGGCGATCACCTCGTTTCTCATCACACCCATATAGAATATATAATGTTCATTTTTTTTTTTTTTGCCCATTTGAATTCACTTCCCTCCACCTCTAAGTATACCAAGGTGTACCAAAGGTGTATGTGTATGCTAAGGTGTATATTAGATTCTGATAATGGACAATGTAATGGGAACACCACCCATAATAGGTTAATAAATCCGAAAATTGTACACACTTGCAGCTATCGTGTGTCTTCTTTATCTCAACAGGTGTTTCTTGGTCTCCACAACTCGGTGCCTGTTCTGTCTTGGCAGGTAATTCTTGGTCTCCACAACTCGGTGCCTGTTCTGTCTTGGCAGGTAATTCTTGGTCTCCACAACGCGGTGCCTGTTCTCTCTTGGCAGGTAATTCTTGGTCTCCACAACTCGGTGCCTGTTCTGTCTTGGCAGGTAATTCTTGGTCTCCACAACTCGGTGCCTGTTCTGTCTTGGTGGGTAATTCTTGGTCTCCACAACTCGGTGCCTGTTCTATCTTAGCTGGTAATTCTTGGTCTCCACAACTCGGTGCCTGTTCTGTCTTGTTAGGTAATTCTTGGTCTCCACAACTCGATGCCTGTTCTGTCTTGGCTGGTAATTCTTGGTCTCCACAACTCTGAAAACTCTCTTTAGGTGTACAGTGTGCTGTAAATACATAAATAATGGTCAGTAAGAACAAATATGCCTAACACTTTCCCTTGTTAGGGAATGTACCTGTTCAGATCATCACAAATATCTAGATAATCCTTAATGAGCCAATCTGCACCTTAATAAACACTACCTCTATCTGCTCCTCCATGTCAGGCATGTACCAATTACACCCAATCACTTCATTTCATGTACAGTATCATATTACTAAAATTGGAAAACCTTAATGTTTTAATAACTAATTTTCTCGGGGGGACAGGCAGCCAGTGTACGTCCTCAGGGGGGTATGAACCGTTGAGGTAATTACAGTACTTCAAAACCACTATGTAATTAGTGGTATTATCCACTCGACCCTATCCATAGTTAGGTTAAAGTTAGGTTAGCTTTGGTTTGGTTATATTAAAACATTTTGGTTTGGCACTTTCCCCCGATAATTTCCTTCCCCCCCCCATCAAGTAGAACTACTGCAGACGAGGAGTCACAATAACGTGGCTAAAGTATGTTGACCAGACCACACACTAGAAGGTGAAGGGACGACGACGTTTCGGTCCGTCCTGGACTAATCTCAAGTCGATTCTACATCAAAGTAGAACTACTCACTAAATAGCGACCATGAAACAACCACACAACAGTTGACTAACTCCTGGATACCAATTTGCGTCGCACTCATTTTCAATAATTGGTAAATCAATGGTTTTTGTGTAAATACTAATTATTTTTAATTGATTAATTTAAATCTTGGAATAGATTTAATAAAAGTGAATAGTTGCTAAATCGCCTATTATATTTATTGGTGTATATCTGCGGCCGGTATTAATATGGGAGGTAATTTTCCAACTACCGGAAATATGGTTAATAGAAACTCAAAATAGAGCTTTTGTTGGAATTGTTTGATGGAGTCCTTGTAGTATAGATACAAAGTTTTATGATAAAACATTTAGAGGTTTAGTACAGAGATTAATTCAGAACATCAATGCCTTGGTTAATCATAAAAATAATACTATACAGTGTTGAAATGGTAGGAAGTCTAGTTCTCTGCTTATTAACTAAAACATAATAAAGTGAATATTTCTGAAATCAGTTTCTGTATCAGCATTGCAATGGTCCAAACATTTGTTTTTGTTTTTAATTACATACCTAGGATTTCTGTTGAAAAGATTTTAGACATCTTACAGTGCTAGGCTCCAGCCTAATGTATATGACTGGTGCTGGGTATATTTTGATGCCAAATGCGTACCAAATTTAAAATAGTTTTAAGAGTAGGAATTCTTGAGATATCCTTCAAGAACGAATTCTGGTTCAAAATTAAAATAAGTTTCAGTTCGTATTATCATAGGCTCACAAATTTTACTAATATTAAATAAAACATTATGCACTAACCTTTGAATTCTTCGAGTCCTAAACAAATTATTTCAGACAAAACTCTTAGTCCTTCAGTGGAAGATATATCCAATTTATGTTTCTTTAAGGCTCTCACAACCTTGATGAAACTCCGAACCTGCGAAAAAATATGTTTTATTTTAATTCATCAAGATATAAACAGGATCCTGAAATGCGATGGCATGGTTTAAATGGGAGTTTAAAACTATTTGGTTACAGTAAGAAGTTCTGATATTTAAAAACGAAATAAAAGATTTGTACAGTAATTACAAAATCAAGAATAATGTCTAAAGAAAGCCTACATTTGCTCTTTTAGCTGTCCACCCCCCCCCCCAGGTCTCCTTACTGAAGCTATTAAGTAGCTGACTTTCAAGGTTTCCAGAGTCATATGTAGCCAGGCTGCAGGAACTTTACCTATTTTATCTAAAAATAAATCGATTTACCGCTTAAAAAACGAAGAGTTCTGACAAGCTTGAATCGGATAATTTACGATGAATCACTAGTTTATCACTAATGTACTAACAAGATTTGGAGATATTTTGAAGGCGTTTGGATAATGAAAAAGGCTAAAATCACTAATTAGCTCCCCTCCAAATACGACCACTTGCAGTATCACTTTTCTAGCGGGTGTCAATCATAGCGTAAAAACAAAACATAAAATGGAATATAAACGCAATTCAGGTAAATTCGAGCTATTTGAGGTATTTGATTCATACTAAAGACAAAATTGCAGAATGGAATTTAAGTGGAATGCTTCGTTATTAGCACCGATCGACTCGTGTGACAGAATATTCAATAGATCAAAGATATTTAAGATGCCCATATACAAGATCATAAAGGCATCATGCCCATATACGAGATCATAAAGGCATCATGCCTATATACGAGATATAAAGGCATGATGCCCTATACGAGATCATAAAGGCATGATGCCCATACGAGATCATAAAGGCATGATGCCTATACGAGATAAAGGCATGATGCCCATATACGAGATTATAAAGGCATGATGCCCATATACGAGATCATAAAGGCATCATGCCCATATACGAGATCATAAAGGCATCATGCCCATATACGAGATCATAAAGGCATCATGCCCATATACGAGATCATAAAGGCATCATGCCCATATACGAGATTATAAAGGCATGATGCCCATATACGAGATCATAAAGGCATGATGCATCAATCAACACCAATCCTGAAGGCTCCTAAGAGACCTGCAGTTTGGTGAACGTAAAGTAAGCCTATTACGATTCAGATAAACAGATTTGTCAGTCAGCACAAACTAGGCTACCAAAAGGCCTATATAATCCATCTCATCTAATACTTGGTTTCAAACTACATTCCTAACTCATTAGAAACAGCAATAGCCTATATGATACACTAGGCTACAGCTCTGAGCCACAGGCATATTCCTACCTTGTTAATCAAAAGATCGTAGTCACTTAAACTGGTGATGGACGCCATTATCCAGTACTCGGATGATATAATCGCTGGTAATAATGCTATTTAGGGTAATAATGTACAAATAATAGAGGAGTGCCACCAACACCGCTGCCCTCAGAGGCCGACCAGCAAGTGCCGCCTCCACCTTCTGAAATACAAAATTCTTAGCTATGAAAAACTTTGAAGATTCCCAGAGTCATTTAACCGTACAATATATACCTGGTACAAGCACGCTAAAGTAAATATATCGCAAATTGGACCATTAAATGAACCAGGTACGAAATGAACAGCTTTTAATAATAATAATTATTTAATGTATAATTATAATTAAGAGCTGGTTCATTTCGTATATAATTGTCAAGAACACTTATTAGGACCTATCATATGTCGAAAGGCTATTTTTATTATTAGTATTATTTTCTACCACAGACGTGACCACACATTTACAATGCTAACCAGCATATATACATTTTCTTGTCCTCCATGGACAGGGTGAGAGATTTGTCAAACATACAGTTCAGGGATTTATTGAACAATCAACCACAGAAGGTGATTGTAGTGTTTTTAAAATGCTAGGCTAAGCTACATACGTAAATACATAGATACACAGATGTATGTATGCTACATAATGTGTTCGATGTGTCTAATACATAGTGTCATTTATGTGCATTAACAAAGGCTATTAACTGCCTCTGGTTCAACTGTTTTTTTCCTTTTACAAGTGACAATATAAGAGCAATGACAATTAGAGCAAGTAGCTTTTTCATACAAGAGATGCCATAGCAACTATGTGATTATTCTAGGTAAAGGATTTAAAACTTGTGTAACTACTGGCCTCAATGTATCCCTATGGAAAACTATGCAGTCTGCATTATATAACAATAGTTAGTGTGAATTATTTCAGTATGTACTAATATTTTATGAGAAGCTATCATAATTTTTAGCTGATTTTTATATTGTTACTTTCTGAAAAAATAAATATTGTGCATAGTTTTTGCAGAGGAATAACATTGAGGCCAAACTTTAAACACAAATAATGCGGTGAGGCCCATTATTTGATGGTTTAGGCCTACAAATAGTTAGATCATTCCCTGGAGTGATAGACCCAATACCCATCCTGTGAGTGGTAGTGTACCGAATACTCATCCTGTGAGTGGTAGTGTACCCAATACTCATCCTGTGAGTGGTAGTGTACCGAATACTCATCCTGTGAGTGGTAGTGTACCCAATACTCATCCTGTGAGTGGTAGTGTACCCAATACTCATCCTGTGAGTGATAGTGCACCCAATACTCATCCTGTGAGTGGTAGTGTACCCAATACTCATCCTGTGAGTGGTAGTGTACCCAATACTCATCCTGTGAGTGATAGTGTACCCAATACACATCCTGTGAGTGGTAGTGTACCCAATACTCATCCTGTGAGTGGTAGTGTACCCAATACTCATCCTGTGAGTGGTAGTGTACCCAATACTCATCCTGTGAGTGATAGTGCACCCAATACTCATCCCGTGAGTGGTAGTGCACCCAATACTCATCCTGTGAGTGGTAGTGTACCCAATACTCATCCTGTGAGTGATAGTGCACCCAATACTCATCCCGTGAGTGGTAGTGCACCCAATGCTCATCCTGTGAGTGGGAGTGTACCCAATACTCATCCCGTGAGTGGCAGTGCACCCAGTACTCATGGTGTGAGTGATAGTGCACCTAATACCCATTCTTTGAGTTGGGTAGTTCACCCAGTACACATCCTGTGAGTGGTAGTTCACCCAATACCCATCCTGTGAGTGGTAGTGCCTCCTATACCCATCCTGTGAGTGGTAGTGCACCCAATACTCACCCTGTGAGTAGTAGTGCACTCAATACTAATTCTGTGAGTGGTATTGCACCTAATACTCATCGTGTGAGTGGTAGTTCACCCACCTAATACAACCCGTCCTCGCAAATTCGTATAGTCAATATTGACTTATTAAATATGTGCATAGGTGACATACTTAACATAATAGTTTCCCTTGAAAATCTTCATAGAAAACACCGACCTTACCTAACCTTGTTAGTATGTTAAGATAAGCATCTTATTGCTTCGTAATTACAATTATTACCTAACCTATACCTATAATAGGTTAAGTAACAATTGTAATTACGAAGCTATAAGATGCTTATTTTAAGATACTAAGTAGGTTAGGTAAGGTCGGTGTTTTCTATGAAGCTTTTCAAGGGAAACTATTATGTTTAGTATGTCACCTATGCACGTAACTAATAAGTCAATATTGACTATACGAATTTGCGAGGACGGGTTGCCCAATACTAATTATGTGAGTGATAGTGCACCTAATACTCACAGGATGAGTATTAGGTGCACTATCACTCACAGGATGATTATTAGGTGCACTACCACTCACAGGATGAATATTAGGTGCACTACCACTCACAGGATGAATATTAGGTGCACTACCACTCACAGGATGAATATTAGGTGCACTACCACTCACAGGATGAGTATTAGGTGCACTACCACTCACAGGATGAATATTAGGTGCACTACCACTCACAGGATGAGTATTAGGTGCACTATCTCTCACCGGATGAGTATTAGGTGCACTATCACTCACCGGATGAGTATTAGGTGCACTATCACTCACAGGATGAGTATTAGGTGCACTATCACTCACAGGATGAGTATTAGGTGCACTATCACTCACAGGATGAGTATTAGGTGCACTATCACTCACAGGATGAGTATTAGGTGCACTATCACTCACAGGATGAGTATTAGGTGCACTATCACTCACAGGATGAGTATTAGGTGCACTATCACTCACAGGATGAGTATTAGGTGCACTATCACTCACAGGATGAGTATTAGGTGCATTATCACTCACAGGATGAGTATTAGGTGCACTATCACTCACAGGATGAGTATTAGGTGCACTATCACTCACAGGATGAGTATTAGGTGCACTATCACTCACAGGATGAGTATTAGGTGCACTATCACTCACAGGATGAGTATTAGTGCATTATCACTCACAGGATGAGTATTAGGTGCACTACCACTCACATAATTAGTATTGGGTGAGTGATAGTGCACCTAATATTCATCCTGCGAGTTGTAGTTCACCCAGTACCCATCCTGCGAGTGATTGTTCACCCAGTACCCACGCTGTGAGTGAGTGCACCCAATGTCCATCTTGTGAGCGATAGTGGACGTCATATCCATCTGGTGTTAGTTCACCCTTTAGAGCTGAACTTGGTTGTCTTGAGAACTCGTGATCAATAGGCAGTTCAGGGATGGTGTTGAGTAGTCTGTTTCTTGGCTGGGTTATGGTGTGCTCGTGGTGTTCCGTGGTGCTAGGTTAAGGAATAAGAAAATTCGTGCTAGGTTATTTATTTGAACTCTGCGAATGTGAGAGTCTGGCATACTAGCATCCAGCTATTGCTAGTGGAACACGGAAACTACTGATAAAGCAACTTTTTCTTACGCAGAAAAGTAATCAATTAGGCCTCGGAAGGAGCCAGCATATCACTCCGGCCTAGAATAAGTATATCTCCTGTTTCATCAGTCAGCAGTTAAAGCAGCAGTGTTAGCCACCTGGACCCACTACATGGACTTGCTGGCAGCTGTGGCAGCGCCCGCTAGCCTCGTCCCCGACACATACACCAAGTAAGGCAATATATTTACTGTTACAGTGGAGACAGCAATTCCCAGTTTACAGCTACGAGTGTAAAATAATAATTGTTATGCATTATAGGCTTCAAGTCTCGTCTCCCCCTGTCCTCCAATTTTACCCTCCTGTCACAGATGGAAATTTCCTTTGTGAAATCAGCCCATAGAACGTGGGCTGACCGCTCGCTAATCTACATATTTTCGGTATAAATATACTTGGTTGTCACCTGAACGGGGAAGTAAGTAATTATCAAAGTAGGCACCAAACCGGGAAGGCTATGTAGCACCATCAAATGTGCGGGATAATCAGAGGCCTGAACGGGAAATAGTCTTGTGAACACTCCCGCTGTTCTGCGTTGTTCACTTATTGCCGACTCCATTATAGCACGCTATGCGCCCTAGTGGTTTAACAAGAATGTACTCAAACCCACTGTACCTCCTTTTATATGTAAATAAAAGTAATCCCTAACTTTTTTTTTCTTTCCAGATCTATTGTTCCACTAGTCTATCTTTAGCTAGATGTTTTCCATCTAATGCTGCCGACATGTTTTCGTGTAAGAGCTAAAAACATTAATAGTATCGTTCATCTGAGGCTCAGACGCATCTGCCACTTATTTTGAGTTTGCTTGTCCATTTAAAATTCTATCTTTGATAAATACGAGGCAGTAGGACAATGAAAGGCAAGAACCGAGTAACCACTTAACACCATTCCTAATGGTCATTTACTGGTGTATTCATCTGAACTTCTGTATCAAAGAATGGAAAAAAAATCAAAGCTTCTACACCTAAAAATTAGTCTATACATTTAACTTTGATAGCCTCATGGTTAACAGGTTTGAACTTTTCCTCCAACTTCAGTATTTTACGTACTTAAAAGGTTCAATGTAATGCATAAAAGCTTCACCCCCCCCCCCCCTAGGGTTTAAACGAATGGAACCGCCTACCTGCCGAAGCTGTCTGCACAGCTTATACTTGTTTATTATACAAGTAAGCGAGAATAGAGGAACTAAGTTGCCTCGGAGACAAGAACCCAGCAGCGAAAATGCGGCCCTTTAGGCAATTATGACTTGCATACGTGAATTTACTAGCCCCAATCCATCCACCAGAAAGGGGCAAGTAATTATCAAAGGCGGCACCAAGCCGGAAGAGAACACCCGACCAGCCGGTTGTGGGTTCAGGATAGCATATAACAGCCTAATCATGAGGCTGGCCACGAGAACATTGTGGCCAGCAGTACAAATCAC
>WNGS01081105.1:0-10392 GCA_020271785.1 Procambarus virginalis | reverse complement strand
TATGCTATTTAACACATCGGGCACACGCACTAGCGGACACAGATGGAAACTGAGTGCCCAAATGGAAACAGAGATATTAGAAAGAACTTTTTTAGTGTCAGAGTGGTTGACACATTGAAGTGATGTTGTGGAGGCAGACTCCATACACAGTTTCAAGTGTAGATACGATAGAGCCCAATTGGCTCAGGAACCTGTACACCAGTTGATTAACTGTGAGAGGTAGGATCAAAAAGCCGGAGCTCAACCACCCCAGCACAAATAGGTGAGACAAATAAGTGAGTACCCTTACCATCCTTGATGACTAAATAAGGTTTTTGCCAGCAGTTACATAAAATATTTAAGGTTGGCCAACGAAGTCTAGGGGTAAAGTAAGTAAGTAATTATCAAAAGAAGGCACCAAACCGGGAAGGCTATGTAGCACCATCAAATGTGCGGAATAATCAGAGGGCGCTAAATATCACCAAGGATGCCAATACGAGAACAAAAACGCATAAGGCGAACGATATCAAAAGTATCCGAGTCACCAAGAATTCTATTGAGGGACAAGTGACCGCGAGGGGCGGTCGGAAAGCAAGACACACGCTCGTCCCGGAAGTCAGGACATTCAAGAAGGACATGCACGACCGTAAGAGGGACAATGCAATTAGGACAATAAGGAGCAGGGCGGCGCTCCATCAAGTGACCATGGGTTAAGCGAGTATGGCCAATACGCAACCTCGCCAGAGCAGTTTCCCATCGCCGGTTACGGTGGTAGGAGGATGGCCACGAGGAAACACAACATTTAAGAGTACGGAGTTTGTTACCAGTAACAGACGACCAAGAAGCCTGCCAACGGGTAAGGATGGAGGAATGGATAACCGGGTAAAAGTCGGAATATGGAATACCTTTACGAGAGATGGGACAAGAGCGGACAGCTTCCTTGGCGGCAGCATCCGCACGCTCATTTAAAGACACACCAATATGGCTGGGAACCCAACAAAACTCAACCGACTTAAACTTACTGTGAACAAGAAACAGCCAATGCTGGATCTCGACAACTACTGGATGAACCGGATTAAAGGACCCGAGAGCCATGAGGGCACTACGAGAGTCAACAACAACCACAAAGGAAGACTGACAACGAGAAAGCAGGAGACGAAGAGCATAGAGAATAGCATAAAGCTCCGCTGTAAAGATGCTAGTCTCCGGAGGTAAGCGACACATATAAGTGCGATCAGGAAAAACAACAGAGTAGCCAACACCGTCCGCAGACTTAGACCCATCGGTGAAGACAGAAACGGAGCGGGAGTGAGAAGAAAAGTGCTCAAGGAAAAGGCGTTTTAGAACCGTAGGAGGGGTAAAAGCTTTAGTGACGCGGGTCAAGGACGTACAAAACTGCGGAAGGGGGACTCTCCACGGGGGCAAAGAAGGAACAACACGAGGAGAAACATTAGAAACACGAACGGAAAGAGAATCCTGTAAGCGAGATAACCGGACAGAAAGAGGGAGGTGGTGAAGAGGAACAGGAACCGCAGGAGGGGTAAAAGTTAAAGCACGACAGAGGCGAGAGGAAGGATGTTGCAAGGACCGCGCAAGATAGCGAAGACAGTAGCGATCACGGCGGTCCTGGAGAGATAGGAAGCCAGTGTCAACATACAAGCTAAGGACGGGAGTCGAACGAAAGGCACCAGAACTGAGGCGCAGCCCAGTATGGTGCAAAGCATCAAGACGGCGAAGAGCAGAAGGAGAAGCAGAAGAGTAAGCAGGGCAACCATAATCGAGCTTAGACAGGACGAGAGAGGAATGCAAAGCAAGGAGAGTGCGCCTATCCGCTCCCCAAGAAGTATGGGACAATACTCGAAGGAGGGTAAGGGCCTTAGAGCACTCAACACGGAGGTAAGAGATATGGGGAGACCAAGACAAACGAGTGTCAAGGAATAACCCCAAAAGCTTCGCGGAATCTTTGTACTCAAGGGGATGACCATAAAGTGACAAAGAGGGACGAAGAACGACCCGTTTCCGAGTAAAAGACATGGCACAAGTCTTAGAAGTAGAGAACTTGAAGCCATGATCGGTGGCCCAAGACGACACGGCATCAATCGCAAGTTGAAGCCGGCGCTGAAGGAGAGGCGAATCATCACCCTGACAGCAAAGGGTAAGATCATCGACATAGAGAGCGGAGAAGACACCTGAAGGAAGAGAGGAAAGAAGACCATTGAGGGCAACCAGAAAAAGAGTAGTGCTCAGAACACTACCCTGGGGCACACCTTCGTATTGCTGAAAAGAGGCAGAGAGAGCGGTACCAAGGCGCACCCGAAAGGAACGACGAGAGAGGAAGCTGCGGAGAAAGAGAGGGAGATGACCACGAAGGCCAAAAGAATGAAGCTGGGATAGAATATGATATCGCCAAGTGGTGTCGTAAGCCTTTTCCAGGTCAAAAAGGACGGCAACAACGGAGGTCCTCGCAGCAAAAGCAGTACGAATATAGACCTCCAAGTTCACCAGGACATCTGTCGTGCTGCGGCACTTGCGGAAACCAAATTGAGAAGGGGAGAGGAGGTGATGGTGTTCCAGGAACCACATCAGACGAACGTTAACCATACGTTCAAAGAGTTTGCAGACACAACTTGTGAGGGCAATAGGGCGAAAGTCCTTAGGGGAAGTTCCCAGAGACCCTGGTTTGCGAACAGGGAGGACAACGGCATCGAGCCAGTCCTCAGGGACTGACGACGACTCCCAGATCCGATTATACAGACTCAGTAAATACTGAGACGTGCACGGAGGGAGATGGCGAAGCATCTCATAATGAATACCATCGGAGCCCGCCGCCGTAGAACCGCAGAGGGCCAGGGCAGAACGAAGTTCAGAGAGAGAGAAGGGATCGTTATAGGAAAGTCGAAGACGAGTGCAGAAATCTAAAGGACGAGACTCAAGGACAGGTTTACGAAGAAGGAAAGATTGGGGAAGATGAAGACCAGAGCTAACAGAAGAAAAGTGGGAACCCAGTTCGGTAGCGACCTGCAACGGGTCCGCCACAAGAGTACCACGGAGGTGAAGGACCGGGGAAACATCGGGAACGAACTTACCCGCTATCTTGCGGATACGCTTCCAGATCTGTGGCAGGGGAGTTTCGGACGTAATTGTGGAGACATAAGAAGCCCAACATTCACGTTTAGCCGTACGGATGGCCCTACGGGCCACCGCACTCGCTTTCCGAAAGAAAAGAAAAGAATCGGTCGTCTGCCGACGGCGGTGCCTCTTCCAGGCTGCACGCTTACAGCGGACAGCCCGAGCACAGTCCGCATTCCACCAGGGAACGCACTTCCGTGGACCCCGAGAGGAAGAGCGAGGAATAGAGCGGAGGGCAGCGTCGAAGACAGTGTCATGAAAAAGGAGGAGAGCGCGAGGGAGAGGCAGAAGGGAGAGGTCAGAGAGAGCAGCACTGAGGGTAAATAGGTTCCAGTCCGCTTTAGCAAACTGCCACCTAGGAAAAGAGAGGGAAGGGCGAAAAGAGAAAAAGGAAACAAGGATAGGGAAATGATCACTGCCATGGAGGTCATCAAGAACCTGCCACGTGAAATCTAAGTAAAGAGAAGAAGAGCAGAGAGAAAGATCAAGACAGGAAAGGGTGCGAGTCCGAGAGTCCAAATGAGTGGGCTCACCAGAATTCAGAAGAGACAGGGAAGAAGAGAGGAGAAACGGCTCAAGAAGGCGACCCCGGGTATTCGTCAGAACGTCACCCCAAAGAGAATGACGACAATTGAAGTCACCCAGCAGGAGCACAGGCTCCGGCAAGGAGTCCAAGAGGTGTTTCAAATCAGGAAGAGAAAGCGGGACACTCGGGGGGAGATAAATGGAACAAACTGTGTACCATTTCCCCACAAAGATACGAGCAGCAGAACAATGGAGGGGCAAAGGAAAAAGTAAAGGAACAAAGGGAACATCAGCGCGAATCAAGAGAGCAGAAGAATTAGGAGCCCCAGCAACGGCTGGGGGGGGGGGAGAGAAAGGAATAGCCACGAAAACGACCAGGACGAGCACCAAGCATCGGCTCCTGGAGACAGACACAAAGGGGCGAAAACCGCGAAATCAGAAGTTGGAGTTCGAGGAAATTGGCGTAATAACCTCGAACGTTCCATTGAAGAATAGACATCGACGAGAAGAGAAAGGACAACAACAGAGAACAAGGAAGAAACAAAGGCGAAAGAGCAACACAGCACGTTAAAGAATATCAGGGTCGGGATCAGGGTCAGCAAAGTCAGGGTTAGGGGGCATGGGTAAACTGAGCAAAGACGGAGGGAAGGAAGCGGGAGAACAGACCAGAGGTGGGCGGGCGGGGTCCGGGAGGAGGAGGAGGAGGAGACAACGGAGAGGAGCAGTCAAGGACAGCAGCAGGAAGAGGGGGAGTAGAAAGAGGGGAGCGCACCTCAGCAAGGGCAGCAACCGAAAGGGAAGCAGGGGCCAAAGAAACCTCCATAGCAGGAACAGGGGGCGCAACCACTGAAATGGGAGGGGAAGGAGCAATAGAGCCAGTAGTAGGGGTCGAGGAAGAAAGCGAAGCCTTCTTACCCGCCGGGGAGGAGGAAGGAGAGGAGCCAGGCTTACGCTTCTGACTTAAAGAGACCGGTGTCCCAGCAACTACGTACCGGGCAACGGATTCCAGTGTCTCAACAGGAGAAGCTGAACGAGAGCACACACGACGGCCGTTAGGAGAGCGATGGACATCCGCCTGCACCGACAGGCGGCGGGGAGAGTCAATAGATGGAGGAAAGGATGGGAAGGAGGATCGGAGGGAGACGAGGAAGAAGACACAGGAGACACGACAGACCGGGTAGAAAGAAGGGGAACCCCAGACAGAGGACCAGGAGGGGGACCCTTCGGGACAGAACTCAAAGGAACAGAGGAGGGGGCAGTGGGCGTATCAGGGTCCAAGGCCCGGAAACGGTTGTGAGTCTGAGGAAGGTGGGAAGGACGAGGAGAGGAAGAGCGCAACACGCGAGCATAAGAGACGTTAGCATAAGGCGGGAGCCGGCGAACCTGGCGCCTCGCCTCAGGAAAAGATAAACGCTCCCGGTGCTTCAAGTTGAGGACGGCTGCCTCAAGCTTGTAATGGATACAGGCACGGGAGAAGGTAGGATGGGCCTCACCGCAGTTGAGGCAGCGAGCTTGGGGAGAAGTGCACTCCGACTTAGAGTGACCTTCACCCCCACACAAAGGACAGAGAGAGACAGTCCCAGAGCAGCGGAGGGCACCATGCCCAAACCTCCAGCACTTGTTACAAAGCCGAGGAGAAGGAATATACTCCTGGACAGAGCACCTGGCACCAGCAAGAATGACAGAGGATGGAAGGGTCCTACCATCAAAGGTGATCTTCACAACTCGAAGGGGTTGACGGCGACGACCACGAGGGGGACGAGTAAACGAGTCAACCTGGAGGACAGAATGGCCTTGGGCATCAAGGATATGCCGAATATCATCGTGGCAGTCCTGCAGATTCCGAACACCGGTTGCAACATGGGGCGGGAGGAGAATAGTGCCAACACTGGCATTCAACCGAACGTTCTTGAGACCCGAACAGGGATCTCGCCAAGGCAGGATAAGGCAGCCAAGCGGGAAGCTGCATCCTGAGAAGGAGCAGCAACGACACGTGTACCGAGACGAGTGGGGTTGAAGGTAACAGACGCATCCACGGAATCAACAAGATGCCGATGGAGGGAGAAATCGTCAGGAGGCGCAGAATCAAGAGGGAGGAGATCAAAGTATTTGGCCCATGAAGCGGACCAAACAAGGCCTGATACGCATCAGTACAGGAAGGAATCGAGCGAGTGCGGCCGTGGCGCGACGGCGTTGAGAACCCCCAGAGAGAGAGGGGTCAAAAGGCGCAGTAGTCACAACGAGAGACTTAGCCGCACCAGGGGACGAAGTGGTCACCACTGGGGGCTGGAGGCTCGACCCAACCACAGAGGAGGGAGGGGAGCTGGGGGAAGAAGTCAGGATGGTCAAAGGAGGAGCAAGGTCGGGGCCCAACGCAGCGGGAGCTACAGAGCCTGGTCTTCCAATACAGGCCGACTCGGGGGCTTGGTCGCCCACCCCACGAGCCTGAGAGGGTACAACAGAAACATTCATTGACATAGAGACGAAGAGAAAAATTCATCCACGAATGTGCCCCCATACCCACCATGGAGCCACAATTAGAGGCAGGACACCCAACAGGAAGCTATCGCCGATCATGCCGGGGCCCCCTAGGGGTGCGTCGTGAGTATACGCCCCACAAACGCCACCTTAAGAACCGTCAGTCCGTCGAGATCGGGTTCAGCGACGAAAGGGGGATTGACAATAAAAGGTTCCCCTCGCTCGAGACGTTGGGTACTACAGTTCTACGGGTGCAAGAGTATGCCTCCTCAAGCACCCGGGCGTCAAAATAGAAGAAGTCCAAAGGAATAATCCAAAACAAGCAAAAGGTCGGCAGGAAACGACAAGCAGATAGGAGAAGAGGGGGGAGAAAAACGAAACATAAGGAAAAGGAAAAGCGATCCGGCACAATTAGAGAAGACAGCAGCAGGAGTGCAAGGCCACAAAAGGACAGAGGACTGTCCCACGGAGCATCACACTCCGGCAGCCGTCTACTAAGCCCCCTCACGACGCCAACGGGCCGGATGGGAGGGGGTCTAGCTAAATAAACAAATCCACAAGGTCCCCTGATGAGGATTCGAACTTATGCCCAGGATGATCAAAAACGTTGCCTAATCGACTAGGCCACGACATAATTAAAAGAATTGTAACCGGGAGTTCCACTTACGGATCCTGCAGCCTCTCCGAGACACAAACCCGGGTTTAACTCAATTCCCCCATGCACTCGGGCTCTGCCAACAAGCCATTCTACCTTTTCACCACTTCAATATACACAGAAATTACAATAGTGTGATGCATCAAATGAACAATGTAGATACCTTGATTTAAATTAATTTATATGATATTTGGCTAATGTTATATAGCAGAATATATATATTAACATATATATTTTATATGTTATGTATATATTAACATATAGCAAGAAAGTAATTATCAAAGTGAAGCAGGAAGGCAGTATGGAAATGTGTTGCGTCAGTACATTACTTATCTTGGCAGCAACCCGGTCTTACTCCTCCTCCTTCTCCCACAGTGTCAGTTCACTTAAGGGGAGTATCTCACTCACTCACAGGGAAGAGTCTCACCCTCAGCCTTGCAACCCATGGCAAGTGAGATAAGCAGACATCACACCCGGTCCTGCAATCTATGCAACCGTGGACACTGACCTGGCTCCTCGCTACCAACTTGTTCACCGCAAAATGTTTATATCCTAGGTCGCCAGTCTAGCATATGTTTCATTCAGGCCGGATAATTTTCATTAACAAAGGCAATTCGGTCCCAGGCTGGCGTTTCCGTAATTGTGCTCAGTGTTCCCAACCAGACCCAGACAAACAACATTCAGGATGAATAAAGGAGTGAAGCGAAACACAATGTAAATGAATAAACTATTTACTGGAAATAAAAGTACATTTACTAAGGGCCAAAAATATCTTAACTGTCACATGTGGCAACACTCCCGCGGTGAAACTCAATAATTATATGGCAACACATTTCAATATTGATATTAAAAGAACTCATTAGGCCTTGATTTACTAAACCTTTTTCCTGCATAGAAATATTACTAAGAATTTACTAATATAATAGTGGCCTTCGTCTTTTCATTATTCACACACGATTTATATAGATCAATAAAATATGGCAAAACACAAATTTATACTTATTCTGATTCTGTCTTAATTTTGGCTCTCCCTCCACACAATAAATCATTTCGTGAACGTTGAAATAAATATTTTTTTCTTCCTATCAAACAAAGGAAATGAAGATAGAAATTTAATCTACCTTAGTACCCAAGAACAGAAGGTGCTGTCCTAACAGCCTGTTGTGTTGGAAGATGCTCCTTTTGGTGTGTTTACTGTCGTTTATATTCTCATCTCTAGCAAAACCACGGTAGATCTCTACTCGCAGTTGGACGACGAACCTCCGATGACGACTTTCCTCAGACGATCTTGCTAGGATTAGTCGAATGTCTCCCGGACCTTCACCCGTCTCTCATGCTGAATACTGGTCCCCCCCTCTCCTCAGTATAAGTGTTCCATAGCTGCTTCCCCCAGGGCTGCCATGCTGCTGATACATTAGGGCCAGGACTTGCCACCTACATGCTCCTCACAGTTCCAGCCTGATGATGACCCGCAGATCGACTCTCGATCCTCCAGCACCGCCTCTCGAGTCACGCAGAGATACGACGTTACAGAGCTTCTTGAGAACTCCCGCCATGTTCTAGCTCACTAAATCTTCCTCTGGAAGTTGTCTAGTAGCTCCTCTATGTTGCCTCTCAAGTACTGCTTAGAGTAATGTCCCTTCTGGAGACTTAAACCTCACCTATGTGGGACCGACGTGAAACGTGACCTGTCACGTTTTTCCTTAGGTGGCTAGTGACAGCGGGCGGGGTTCCCGAACGCCGACTTCATACTATGTCACTCCAATAGGCGCTCTATGATTGGTCAAACTAGACACACCATCACATTCGATCAATCACAATTCCCAAAACCAGGAGACGCCACGTCACCGCCTCTGGAGTATTTAGCAGGAATTTGTTGCCTCCTCCCAGAGCAGAGCCCCATATTTCCTGCAGTGGTCACTCTCCCCTCCTACCCATCGAGCTTTAAAACTTTACTAATTAAAATCTTTGGTATCTCGCCTCACTCTAAATATTATAAAACGAAACTAGATGCTTTCTTTGCTATTTACATATGGGAGTATGACTATTACTGGTCGAGTGAGGAGCATATTTAGACGGTCCACGTAAAATTAATCAAAATTAATTAAATGTTATTCAAGATAATGATACGAGAGCCGGACATAAATTTATCTTGAGGAACGAAGTAGAACTATGGTAAGGGAATGGATGAAATGCAGATTTTTTCTCCATGGTGACAATCATGACAGTCAACCAGAGATACTAGACTGTAAGTGGGGCAAGATAGTCAGGATAGTGTCCACAAAATAACTTCAGTTAACTAATATGGTCAATACTCAAGTCGTCTTAAAACTTTAATTATTTTTGGTTCGGGTAAATCGAAAAAGGCCAGTGATAGGAGTTATGTTTGAGGGTGCTGACCTCATTATTGGATAATACAACGCATTTCTCTCTCAATTATGTCATAAGGGTGAGTGAATTGCTGAATAGTCATCTATGAAATATATATGCTGTGAGAGCTGGGGGACGTATGTATAGCAGATTTTGCTGTTTCATTGCACCTACTTAAAACATGATGAAACAAATAATGAATTTATGTTACTAAATGATTGATTGAGTTAAAAGATTCGATAGCCTGGAAGTTACATCTAAAGTCTAAAACAATAACGAACAGTTTGTTTTGTAAAATAAAAAGTTCTTAATTTTCGTACAAAATCTCATATAGTTCAGTGGTAAAAATGCTAATTTACAAGAAAATTTGACACATACACTTTGTCTATTTAAACCAAGAAAGTTGGAATATATAATGTGCCAGGAAAAGTGTCTTAAAGGCATTAGAATGCCTGAAGGATTTGACTTTACTCTGCAAAGTTATGCAAAAGTTGATGACTGGATCATTCCATGAAAAAATATGTTGATATTAAAAGTACACGGGAATATTTTTAGAAAACTGAGTGACATGAATAAAATTTAGTGTATGTTAACATGAAAAAGTTTTAAGACACGAGTTGTGAAGTTGGAAACAATGAAATTGGTTTAAACTATATTTAAATGTGAAAGAGATTAGTGGAGTCGTCTTACATTCATAGTTATCATAAAGGGACAAAACTATGCTGAGGGATCGATAGGTCGTCAGGAAAGCCGAAGAAAAATCAAGGCATCCATGATCTAACTTAGATCAAGCCAAAATACAGTACAAATGTGAAGAAATTATTCTAACAACATCCCAAGAGGTTTTCCGACAATGCTTTAAATAATTAACAGCCTTGGTGCATTCTAATTCGAAATTATGGATTTGGGTTACCCAGCCCCATGACAAAGGGGGTATAAAAAATCATATATCACTCTTTTATTGCCTGTTTAAGGTATTTGGGAATCAGAGTGTATGTTAGGTGAGGAAAAGTTTTATAGCAAATGTTACAGCAGAGAGCTATTTTTTATTGAAAAAATGATAATGTGGTTAGCCTTCCAAGTCGTGATATTATATATCATTATTTGGAGGTTTCTTTACATAATATGAAAATAGTCACCACAGAAAAACATAGTGATTAGTCAGCATGTAATAATGAAAAATTATAAATGGAATGGAAAGTTAATATTTTTATAGAAACACTAAACAAATGAAAACTAATAATTGCAGTAATTTT